>RYFJ01003341.1:0-299823 GCA_003991445.1 Oryza meyeriana var. granulata | reverse complement strand
GCTCATTGGGTCTCTTGGTTATCCTATCCATAGCATATGGGGCCACTCAGATAGAGGATGGGCTAAGTCTTGTATATTAGAGTATACAGTAGGCACCTCGGCACCGACTTGGGCCTTGTGCAATACAGGAAACACTCGTTAGTGGATAAGGTTTCTATCTCTAAAGGGAAATCCTTTGGCTGTAATCTGCTGGGATTCCTATCTTTCTGTTACGCTGCTCCCCTTTAGTATATAAGGGGAGTGCAGTGGGCGCCTCCGTGATGGGCGAGAGGAGTCATGGTGATATGACAAGCCCTACAGAGGGAATGACACCACACTTTGGCCGTAGGGTTATTACCGCGTTTTTTTTTCACTAGGGCTGGAACCAGTTATAGATCTTCTTGCTTTCTTGGAATTCCTACAAGTTTCTCCTTCTGCCAGTAGCCTATAGTTTTTTACTTGCCGGTGTAAAACATTCGACAGTTGGCGCGCCAAGGTAGGGGTTTCCAGTTGAGTTTCACATCTGCAAGCTCGATGGTTCAGCAACCAACAATTCGATGGCGCAAGTTCTCTCCCTAGAGCACATAATCTCTTTCGGTAAGCCTCGATTTCATCGCCGACCAGGATCGGCAACTTACCTTGGCCGTCAGCTTAGATCCAATCCAACCGGCCGAGAGCAGCCGATGTTGCGACAGTCACCGAAGAAACGCTGCAATCTCTTTCAACGATCTACTGCAGTAGTCTTACTTTCGCCGAGCATTGGGACATAACTCCTCTCCTTCGGCGTCCGTTGCGCTACCTTGAAGCCTAGCTTCGGTCGTCAATTTCCCAACGGATCGGCAACTGTGGATTCTACATCCCGCGCAGTAGACCTGATCTCCGGACGATTCATTTGGACACGGCCCAAGCGCCGGTGTTTCACAATTGGAAGAGAGGTCGGAGTCGTTCTCCACTGCCCGATAAATAACTACGCGCGAGTCCGACTCCAAGTTGGATAACGGTTCGAACGCGAGTTTCGGACTCCCCAGTGCTGGCGAGGGCCGTTTCCTCCGCCCCACTGAGATCTTCAGGCGGGCTTCAACACCACCACCCGAGGTGCGCCGACTACAAAGAGGAGCAACAGTGAGGAGGCGCACCGCTCTGCGACACAACAGAGGAGGCTGATTCGCGAGGCTCGCAATTGATGGGTACGCAAGGCTAGGTGAGCAGCTTAGCAGCAGATTCTCCAGACACACTTAATTGTTGAAAGTCAGTTACCACGAGTCTCGTCAGTCGCCCAACACAGAATGTCGTGGCCCACGCGGGAACCTTGCTAACACGCTTCCAGCTTCGAGCCTGATCACCAGGCACCCCAACCATTGCCAAGATCAAGGCGATGATTACGGATGCCTGCCTGCCAACAACAACAACAGCAGTCAGGTGACACCATAGTACACCGACTAACCGGTCCGGGGATCTCCAGCGGCGGGTTCCATCTACTCAGCAGCCAATCGGCGCCAGGCGGCTGGCTCGTAAAAAGGCCACGTGAGGAAGTCAGGCAACCTCACTTGGCAAATACCAACTAACGACAACCGGCGGGGGACAATATTAACCCGCCGGCCACAACCAGATCTTCCGAGAACGCCTGACAACACGACCTCTGCCACAACCATCAACGCCCGGTCGGTCACGAACAACAAGAGGGATGAGCGCCGCCGACTAAGAGGATGAAACGAGCGTGTCGGTCTCCATCACGAGCGGTTAAACCGCCGTGGTCGAAGCCCAAGCCCTCATCGCAAGACGAAAGGCATTCCAGCTTTCACCCGGGAGCTACCGGAATGTCGACTGGCCGACTGGCTTTAAGCCCAGCTCAGGAATTGAAAAGTATGACGACAAAACAAATCCCTTGGAGTTCTCGGCTCACCGTATATACCCCCTGGCAGTTCGAGCTGCCAGGGGCGACCACACAAGCCATGGCTAACTATCCCATGCGCTAGCCGACTCGGCGAGGACGCATCTGACAGTGGCTCCTGAGGCGGGTCGATTGGTTCCTGGGGGAGAACTCAGGGAGCGGTTCATCGCCTTTAGGGAACCTACGTGAGGCCATCTTCTGAGCACGATTTGTATCAACTACACCAGAGAAGAAACGGTCTCTATGTGACTCATATCAAGAGAATTCTCCGAGAAGCGCAACAAGATCCATGATCAGAGACGAGGCCGGTATCGGCTGCTTCCGCAAGGGAGTAAGGCAGCGCCCCATTCATCGCGAAGTTCACTTCGAAAGCACACCATACACTCTGTCCGGGCTCTTTTCGACATGGCGAACAAGTACGCCGACTCGGCTGAAGCGGTCGCAAAGGCCCTCGACGAGAAGAAGGAGTCCTGATAGAAAGAACAAAAGGTGAAAGCCGATGAGCCATCTCAAAACAAGACCGGCGGCCGCAAGCGGAAGTCGGACAACGAGGCGGGCAACATGGAGCATACTCGGTTGCGGCCCCAGCGGAATAACGACTACTAGAAAGTCATGAGCGGGCCATGCCCTTCCACCCCAACGGGGAAGCACCGCGGCCAAAGACTGCACATGCTTAAGAGATTTTGCCTCGAGCAGGCTTATCATCTAGCGCGTAGACAACTAGGACAAGGACATAGCAGACTCAGTCCCGTCCGACGATTTTCAAGATCCTTAGGCAGAGGCTCAATCAATATCTTCAGAGGGCTCTCGCGTAACGAGTACCGTCCAGGCGAGAAAATAGAAGCCTATCTACACGCGACGTCAATATGGTCTCTCTACGGCGGACACCCCCCAATACCTGCGCTGGTCAGAGATGGCCATTACATTTTAATTCGCGTAGATCACTCAGGGGTCTCCCACCAGGACGCTATGCCACTCGTCCTGGACACCCGGTTTGTCAAGAAAATATCAAACTGAAGAAGGTGCTCATAGACGGAGGCAGTGCGCTCACATTCCTATTTGCCCAAGACTCTGGATGAGATGAAGATCCCTCGTTCAGATCGCGGCCGAGTGGCGCCCCACAGGATATATTCCGGCCTCTCTTCAACACGCAACTCTGGCATATTCTTGCCGGTAACCTTCGGCACGCGGGATAACTTCCGCATAGAAAACGTTTGCTTCGAGGTCGCCGACTTCGAGACTGCATACCCGCGCCATACTGATGTGGAGTACTCTCCCTACGTAGCGATGTTAAGCAAGCCTTCAACCTGAGACAGGAGTTGCGAATTAGGCTTCAAATCACAGGAGGCGGCAGTCGGGCGTGACAACATCCAGCAAGCCGTCACAGCAGAAGTCAAATAGGATCCAGTTTCTGGCCAAAAAGCAGCGAAGTCGGGAATTTTCAGCGGACTCGGAGAAAAGAAGATCCCGCCCTGGAAACGGACCTTTTCGCCCCCAAGACCGCTCTAGTCGGGACCCGGAACCTCGATCCCAAATAGGAAGACGCGCTCGTCACCTTCCTCCATGCCAACAAGGATATCTTCGCGTGGAAACCGTCCAACATGCGGGCGTACCAAGGAGGTGAATCAGCATGCCCTAAACGTGAAGACAGGAGACGCCAGCCAGTCACAACGACTGCGCCGCTTCGCTAAAACCGAAGGATGCTTCCGGGAGGAGATTACAAAGCTTCTCGCAGCCGGGTATCAAAGAAAGTCTATATCCGGATTGGCTTGGCAAACCCAGTTTTCCTAGTCTGGAAAAAAAACGGTAAAAATGGCGCCATAGTGCGTCGACTACACCGATCTCAACAAGGCGTGCCCCAGGACCGTTTGGTTTTCCCAAGAATAGACCAGGTAAGTGGACTCAACTGCAGGGTGTGACCTTCTTAGCTTTCTCGACTGTTACTCGGGATACCACCAAATTAGCTTGAAAGAGGAGGATTGTCTCAAGACATCTTTTATCACGCCGTTCGGAGTGTACTGCTACATCACCATGGCCGTTCTGTGACATCCTGGCCCAATTAGGATATGGCCCATATGGCCCATGAGTGCGGTGTGTAATGATTACAGTACACCTTGCCTAGTTGAGCAAGGGTTGAACCAACTTTATAAGCCATTGTCCCTCCAACCATAGTACTTCCGGGTTAACCCTTTTACGGAACGAAGCGAGGACGAGTGTAAGTGGGGTGCTTTGTGTAAAGTAGGCCCGTCCGTCAGAATGGGCTGGGCTGTGTTCGTGGAGGGCAGCGGTGTTTTACAAATGGTATCAGAGCCGACCTCGCGGTTGGCGCGTACGGGTCAGTGTGCGGGCATATGGCGCATGGCGCATGTGGGCTCGGTGTGAGGCACATGGCATGGCATATTGGCGCCGGCACCTGGACTAACCGATGTGCGCTAAGAAGGGGGCGCGTTCCTAGAGCATTTGCCTATATGCTCTGTGTGGCTATGCGGGTAAGTTGGGACTGCGGGGACGCAGGTCTTTGAGGGGTGTGTGTGTGACATCCTGGCCCATAATTAGGATTATGGCCCCATATGGCCCATGAGTGCGGTGTGTACATGGAATTAGTACACCTTGGCTAGTGAGCAGGGTTGAACCAACTTATAAGGCCTTGTCCCTCCAACCATAAGTACTTCCGGGTTAACCCTTTTACACGAAGCGAGGACGAAAGTTGTAAGTGGGGGTTGTGCCTATGTGTGTAAGTGGGCCCCGTCGTCAGATGGGCTGGGCTGTTGCGGTTCTGGAGGGCAGGGGTGTTACACGTTCGGTCTGAAAAACGCCGGAGCAAACGTTAATACTCAACGGGCAATTCAGCTGGTGTGTTCTACACACTCAGATCAGGCGCACATGGAAGCATACATCGATGACGTGATAATCAAGACTAAGTCCAAAGAAGACTTCGCTGAACCTGGAAGAAACTTCCTCAATTCTCGAAATTTCAAGATGAAGTTGAACTAGAAAAATGCGCCTTTGGTGTGCCATCGGCAAGCTACTCGGCTTTCATGCGCGTCTCACATCGCGGCATCAGAGGCCAACCCTGAAAAGTCAACGCAATAATGAACATGGCTCCTCCGACTAACAGAAAGACGGTCCAGAAGCTGATAGGCTACATGCGGCACTCAACCGGTTTATTTCCTGACTGGGCGAACGGGGATACCCTTTTTCAAATTATTGAAGATAAGCCATGACTTCCAGTGGCCTCCCGAATGCCCAGCAAGCCTTCGAAGACCTTCAAGAAATTTCTCAACATCACCCCCGTGTTGGCGTCACCCATGGCCCCCAAGAACTGCTAATGCATATCTGGCAGCAACTACTCAGGTAGTTAGCATGGTGCTGGTGGTTGAGCGACACCCGCATCGCGGTCACATCAAAAAAAATACACCGGCAGTTTACTTTCGTACCCAGCGAAGTCCTTGCCGACTCAAAAACAAGATACCCGCAGGTCCAAAAGCTACTTTACGGCCCTAGGCTTCATCACTGTCCCGGAAGCTCGGTTGCATTACTTTCTATGCCACATCAAGTCACGGTGGTCACTCGTTTCCACTCGGGGATGTCCTACACAACCGTGAGGCCACCGGCCGAATTGCTAAATAGGTGCTCGAGTTGATGGCGTTCGACATCACCTTTCAGCCATGGACAACAATCAAATCACAAGCTCTAGCCGACTTCGTGGCCGAGTGGACAGAAGTCCACCTACCTACATCAACAGAAAAGCTAGAGTACTGGACAATGTACCTCGACGGTTCTCTACGGATCGGCAGCGCCGGGGCTGGCGTCGTACTGACGTCCCCCACCGGCGAAAAACTCAAGTATGTTCTACAAATCCACTTCCCGGCTTCCCACAACGTCACCGAGTACGAGGCACTTATCCATGGGCTCCGCATCGCTATATCACTCGGCATACGTCGACTGGTTGTACGCGGGGACTCCCAGCTCGTGGTAAATCAAGTGATGAAAGACTGGACGTGTCTCGACGATACCATGGTGGTATACTGTCAGGAGGTCTGCAAGATGGAGAACAAGTTCAATGGGCTGGAGATAACACATGTCCTACGACAATACAACGATGTTGCAGACGAACTGGCAAATATGGGATCCAAGCGAGAAGCAGTCCCGACTGGAATCTTTGTCGAGCAACTCATGGAGCCATCAGTCAAGAAGAAATCGGCGCCGGAGCAGTCGGGAGGCGAACCTACCCCAGCTACAGACAAGGTGCTTCACATATGTCAAGACTGGCGAACTCCTGTTATCAAATTCCTCCTAGACGATGAACTCCCAGACGATCCCAGTCAGGCCGAGCAAGTCAAACGTTGAAGCAAGAGCTTCCTGCTAGTCAGAGAAGACCTATACCGAAGAAGCGCATCTGGTGTCCTCATGCGCTGCGTCACCACCGACGAGGGCAAGCAGATTCTGCAGTCAATTCACTCGGGCATATGTGGCAACCATGCCGCATCAAGGACGTTAGTTGGAAAGGCTTACCGGCAAGGATTTTTCTAGCCAACAGCAGTAACAGACGCCAAGGACATTGTTCGCACATGCGAGGGCTGCCAGTTCTATGCACGACAAACCAATCTCCTAGCCCAAGAACTCCAAACTACCCCTATTTCTTGGCCATTCGCGGTATGGGGGCTTGACATGGTCGGGCCTTTCAAGAAAGCGCCGGGAGGGTTCACACATCTATTCGTCGCAGTTGACAAGTTCACCAAGTGGATTGAGGCCAAACCCGTTGCAACAATAACAGCGGCACGAGCAAAGGACTTCATCATGAGTATACTATACCGATTTGGGGTCCCTAACCACATCATCACCGACAACGGTACTCAGTTCACGGGCAGCGTATTCCAAGACTTCTGTTAAGAGTTCGGCATCAAGATCTGCTACGCATCTGTGGCACACCCGCGGAGCAACGAACAGGTCGAATGAGCCAACTACAATCATATGCAGGCCGGTGGGTACATGAACTCCCATCAGTTCTATGGTCTCTCAGAACCACGGTTAGTCGGGCAACAGGGCAGTCCCCTTTCTTCCTGGTCTACGGTGCCGAGGCTATGCTACCTACCGAGTTACAGTTCGGCTCTCCGCGAGTTCGGGCTTACTCAGAAGACATCTCCAATAACACCCGATTGTTCAAATTAGATCAGTTGGAAGAAGCAAGGGACATCGCAACAATCCAGTCGGCAAGGTATCTGCAAGGCCTGCGTTGCTACCACAATCGCAATGTCCGTGGCCGCGCCTTTTTGGTTGGGGATCTTGTTTTGAGGAAAATACAAACCACTAAAGATAGGCACAAATTATCCCCAATTTGGGAAGGGCCGTTCATCATAGCCGAGGTCACGCGGCCAGGCGCCTACCGACTGAAGACCGAAGACGATGCCCTTATTAGCAACTTATGTAATATAGAACAGCTACGTCCTTTCTATACCTGAGTTTTACATTTTTTCCATGTGTACAGTTCTTTCTCGACTCACTACGCTGCTTGTCCCAACCAAGTAGTGAGTCGGGGGCTGCATGTATCATATGTGCTTTGTCAATAATATACAAGCCTGTGTTGCTTAAGTTACGAAGTTTTACTACGACTCTATTACGTTTGCCCGAGTACAGCTTTCTGGTGAATGATTTTTACTAAGTTCCTATAGACTAACTCAGTGTAGACCATATAGTCGGGCAAAACAAATGACAACTGAGTAACAACTTAGAGCTTGGCAGCTTTGCACATATATTTACACATGTACTTACAAAAGTTTCTGCATACCGACTAGATGATATATTGCTCTTACAGACCCAGGTCTCAGGTAATTATCTCCACAGTCGGCCTTGCCCCGGCTATCAGCTCCAAAGCCTCCTCAGGCGTCATCTCCTCGGCAAACCCCTCCCCGATGGCTTCAATGTCTGCCCTTGGGTAGATGGATTTGGTCATCACCAAGGTCTAGGCCACGCCGGCAATAACACGCTCATCCGAGTACCTCTTCAGGGCACTCGGTTCATCTTCAAGGCACGCCTCTACCTGGGGGATCCTAGTGCAGCTGGTTCCCACGGGGCAAGGGTCTACAAGGTCAAGGAGCCCTTTCACCGACTGGACGAGGGCCTCCCATGACCACCGGACAAGTCTTATCTCCTCTCTGTAAGCCTCAAACTGGGCTTGGGAGTTGACTCTTGCAGCTGCTCGGCTTCATCGACGAGTAAACTCGTTAGGCAAAATAGCAGACGGAGCAATAAATGGATTGGTTAAAGTCACTATCAGGGCAGAGGCTTACTTTTATAGTCGGCCTCCCACTTGGCTGTGGCCTTCTCCAGTTCGTCTTTTTCGTCCTCGAGCTTGGTAGCGGCCTTCTTCAGATCGGCCTTCTCTTGCTCGAGCTCGGCGTTGGCCTTTGTCAGATTGGCCTTGTTTCTTTCAAGCTTGGCCCTGGCTCTCTCGGCCTCCTCCAGCGGGACTTTTTCCTCTGCTCGGGCCTCCAACTCGGCTTCGAGGGCTGCACATCAAAACAGTCAAGTACTCGGCATGGCAGTCAGGACGCAACTAGGCAGTCGGGAGACAGCATAGCTGGAGGAATCACAACAAGGGCTTGGTCACGAAGGTTTATGTGGGGAACTTACCTCTGATCCTCTTGGCTTGGTCCCACTTTTCGGTCCTGAGCTGAGCGACGGCATCCCTCAGCCAAGTCTCCCGCCCCTCCAACGTGGCCTTCAGCTCCCGAAGCTGGTCCAATTCCCTAGAGGTGAGGGGTGACCTGTCGGTCAAAAGACCTCGTTCATCTTCTCGGCACGGTCGACGGAGCATTTTCTAAGAAAAGCAAGTCGGAGCTAAATCAGTTGACAGAACGCATGCACAAGGAAGATTATCAAGACTCCAGCACAACGAAGACGACACCTGAATCCCCTGGGAGGCGGTAATCGTGGCCGTGGAGCAAGTTCTCAAGCTCCTGTTTTCGCACGGTCTCATCTGTTTGGTACCTTTTCGCGTGGTCCCGTCGGGCGCCGTTCCACCGGAATGTCCTGGCAAAATTTACGCGGGGGCGCCTCAATCCTAGGGAGGTTCAGCAATTCTGGCGGCGACAACGATGATGACGATGACAATGACCATGACGGCGATGGAGTCCTGGCCCCCACCTCGGCGGCCCCTGCGACCTCGGGAGCTGGCTCGAGGGCTAACTGGGGGGCTCCGGCAAGGGCTTCGACAACAGGCATTGGCTCTAGGGCTGCGTCGGCAGCTTCAGCAACCGCCCCTTGGTTGGGCAGCGCCGACAGCCCTGCAGTCAGGGCCATCTCGGTCTCCGTGACTAGGACGGCCTCCGGCTAGGCAAGCAAGCTCGCGGGCGCCGGCTCGGCTAGGGCAGGCTCAATGATCAGAGCGGCCAATGCGGTCTCCTTAAGATCGATATCAGCGCGTTTCCTGCATGACAAGTCAGACATTAAAACATTGCTACAACGGACAAGAATTCCAGAAGATCCAACACAGCTCACCTCTTGGAGAACTTAAGTTTCCTGCCGGGTGATCCAGGCCCCGATGGCGCACTTCGACCGACTGTCGAGCCAGATGGCGTGGCAGTCGGTGGTGGAGTTCTCTCCCGAGTCATCCTCATTTGCGGTATTGCCGTCTTGGGCGCTTGGGTACTCGGCGGCGCTTGCCCTGACCACGTACTCGGTGGCACCTTTGATGGGCTCGACCGTGTTGAGCTCGGCTGCACTGGTCTCGGTCTAGGACTTGATGGCCTAGGTGCCACACCGGCTGTGTCCCTTATCCTCAGGCTTCCTGCCGCGGCACTCGGCGTGACGGCCTTTTTGCCTCGATATGTAACTGGTCTTTTCCCGGCTCTTTTGGAGTTGGGTTGGGCAGCAGAAGGACTTCTCGGCCTCTTCTTTGACTTGGAGGCTGACAACGGGCGGGAGTCATCATCAAACTCCTTGCACCACTACAGATGATTCAACAAAGTACATCACACAATGCTGGGCAATCATATATACGAGTTCACTAGCATTCATTACAAAAGAAAGACGAAGGTTACCTGGGGACGAGGCCGATTGTGGCTATAAGACGCGATGCGGTGTTTCTCGTCCTCGGTCTCGACCACCCCGCTGGAGAAATAACCAAACAGGGTTTCAGTCACTTTCTGCTTGTTGGCCGACTCATGGCTGACTCGGTCAGGATCATATTTGCCCAGGTAATCCTAGCCAAACGTGCCTCTCAGCATCAGTGGCTTGATGCGCCGAGTTAGAAAACACCAGGCCACCCAAGGTCCGGTCAGGCCGGCCTTCTTGAAGCTATCCAATTTCGCCAACAATTGATACACTTGGCCCATCTCCTCAAAGGTTGGATCTGTTGACCAATTTGGTGAAACCACTGGCAGCAAGCCGGTAAATGGACGCAAGGAGGGTGTCAGATCTGAACAGTAGAACCACTCCTTGTGCCAACCTTTCAAGGAAGATTTCAGAGGGAGATCGATGTACGTCTTTTTCCTCTCGCTCCTCAGCTAAAGACCAGCCCCCCCAATCACTTGGATGTTACTCTTGGTGGGTTGGGGTTTAATGTGGACCAAATGCCTAAAGAAGTTGAAGTGGGGTTCCACACCCAAAAAGCACTCGCAGAGAGTCATGAATATGGAGATTTGAACGATCGAGTTGGGATTCAAATTCACCAACTCCAACCCGTAGAAGTCAAGGATGTGGCGGAAGAATGCAGAAGAGGGAAGGAACAACCCCCGGTCGAAAAAAGAAGCAAATACTACAGTTTCGCCGGATCGGGCATTTGGAACCGACTCACCCTTAGCCGGCCGCCAATGGATCACCTCCTGGCTTTGCAACTTCAGTTGACTCTCCAGCAGCTTCAGCTTCACCGCGCTGCAATCTGAAGTCAGCCAGGTGTTCTCCGACGCACCTGCAGAATCTGAAGCCTTTGACATGGTTGGGGACGGAGAAGTTTGGGGGAAATACGATTGGTGGCTTGGAATAGACAGAGAAAATCGGAACTGCCCGAGTTCTAGTGGGAAACAGCGAGCAGTAGCGAACCCTAGCAAAGCGAAAGGCGAAATTTGGGCACGGAGGTGGAAGACGAAACGATTGGTCGATTTGGGGAAGATGAAGGAATCTTTTTCTCTCTCCCCGTCTTTTATAGAGCCTGTGCCGACTAAATGGGCTTGGGCCTACACAGTCGGGGCTGGGCCACCAAGATATGAGTTTCTATAGTGGCACGCTCATAATGGGCCGTTCGCGGGCTGTGTTAAAATCACAGTGCTGGTGTTACCAACAGGAACCGATGAGGTAAACAGATAAGCTTCATGAGAGCCTTATTGCTAAACATATATGTTTGGATATCTGTTTTATCCACTAGGTCTCGAGGATATATCCTTACAAGGATCACAAGCTAGTCTTCATTAAAATTGGGGATGCAGGTATCTTTCTCGAGTACACCTAACCACGCAATGGATTTATTTTCATACAGTGGTACTCGGCCTACATGCTTGGCCAACAGTTGCCATGAGCAATATTATTCTGGCTGATATGATGCTGAAGAGTCTAACTCCGAGTAGTGCACTACTCGGGAGAGACTATAAATATCTCTTCTAGCTAACATGATGCTGAGGAGTCTAACTTCCGAGTGGGACGCCACTCGGGAAAGACTATAAACCCCTATTCCAGCCAACATGAAGCTGAAGAGTCCCATATACGAGTGGCATGCTACTCGGCAAGACTATAAATCATATTCCGGTTGACATGATACCAAAGAGTCTTATATACCAGTAGTAATCTACTCGGGAAAGACTGCAAGGTTAAAGATCTTTGACTTTATGTTTAATTGTCTTCATAATTAAGCACAAAGTCGGGGGCTACACCTAATAGGTGCACCTATTCGGCGCACACTATTCATTCACCAACATGAAGCCCTTCTTAGCCTCGTTGCCATCTGACATGAAGCAGGACTCGGGAAGAAGAAGAACTCGGACAAAGAGTACTCGGGAGTAATGCACTCGGGTAATCTTCACCGTGGAGGACGAGCACTCGGCATCAGCTGTGACTCAACTATGAAGGTCTCAGGGGCTACTATGGAGGCCATGGGTCCCGGGTACCTCATCACAAGCATATGGGCCACTCGGATAGAGGATGGGCCAAGTCTTGTAATTAGAGATAAGATAGCACCCGGCAGACTTTGCCTTGTACAATAAGGAAAACACCGTCTTAGTCGGATAAGTTTCTATCTCTAAGAAGGAAATCCCTTGGCCGTATCTAGCTAGGATCCCTATCCTGTACCCTTGCCCCCTAGTATATAAGGGGAGGCAGGGCGCCCCATGAGGGCGAGAGATCATTGATCGATAAACACCTCAGAGGAATAACACCATAACTGGACGTAGGGTATTACCTCACCTCGAGGGCCTGAACCAGTATAAATCTTCTTTGCATTCCTCTGCAATCCACCGAGTTTCCCCTTGCCGAGTAGCCCTATAGTTTTATTGCTGGTGTAAAACTTCGACAAAGTAGTCTGCGGACATTTACAAAAAATTTTCTAGAAGGTTCTCCCCCGCTTCGCTAGGTTTGTTCGAAAAATTTTTGCGAAATCTGACTTGTAAAATTGAGTTTTCGAGATCCAAAGTTCCAACACGAGTTTTAAAGCACGCTCACAAATCTCTTCAGGCCACATCTTACATCGGCTTGAGCTGCTTCTTCCTAAGGTTTTGCTGTTTTTGAGTTCCTAGTTGAAAAAAAAATATCAAAAAAAAGAAAGAAAGAAAAAAAGAAAGATCAAGTAAAAAAAGAAAGTGATAAGCAAAAGGGAACAAAAGAAGTGTGCAGACTTGCTGAGAGAGAGCTGTTTTCAGTGAGCAGTCTTGCTGATCTTTCGAGATATTTGAGAGACTTGGTGAGAGAGAGCTATTCTAAGTCCTTTGTTTCTTACTCTCGCTTGTTAGGCTGGTTCTAGGAACGTGTCTCGGCCAACGATTGCTACAAGTATTTGGGACACTTATTCAGTTTTGCTATTCTATTATTAATTTTTGCTAATCCTTGCTACCATAATTTTGAGCCTCCTGAGATCCACAAACTTCTTATCAGTACAGATTTGATCCGAGTAATCGCAACACTCACTGCTATCAACGTCCCACCTCTCTGGTCGTACCACCTGCTTCAATCGGTAAAAATATTATAAGAGTTCGGTAAGACGCTTTTGGTTGCTTGAGAGTGTGTGATTCCACCGTCCACTACCTAGTAGTTGATAGGGATAATGCTTTTATGTTGTTTTCTGTTTTCTACTAACAGTGGCAGGAATGTGATGACATAGCATGAACTCTATACAGCAAGACCTTCAGGCGATAGCTGAGAGCACAAAAGGTTTCCTTAGTGAATATGAACAATTGAGACGACATCAGCAGCCAGCTACTGTTTCTTCTTGTCTTCCACTAACTATGAAGTTCACACCAAGGACGAAAAGGAGACAAAGAATTTGGATGAGAGCCCTACCATAGCTGCCACATCACCTTCGACAAGTGAAGGTAAGACTGTGTCATCTCCCCCTTCGTATAATGGATTTGGTGCTGAAGCATACATGAATTGGGAAGTTGCGATTGATAAAATTTTTTCTCATCATCATATGTGTGATAACCGAAAGATTAAGCATGCTGCTAGTGTCTTGACTTCTCATGCTTTAATATGGTGGCAAAATTTAATAACGTCTTCACATAATAGATTGCCTCAAACTTGGAACGATATGAAAATACTTATGCGAGAGAAATTTGTTTCTCCATCTCAGAATTTTGCTTACAAAAATAAAGTGTGTTATTTAGAGAAGCAATCCCTTGTTGTCCCTTCTTCTATGACTAACCTTTTGTAGGATAATGAGAGTACTTTGGTACAACGAGTGCTAAGTTCTCAAATGGAGAAAGCAGAGCAAAATCAATGCCACAATTTGTTCCAATCAAGGTTTTTGATTATGAATCGAGCATGTCGTATTATCATTGATAGCGAGAGCTGTAGCAACATGGCAAGTTCAGATATGGTCGAGAAGCTTGGATTGCCAACGCAACTGCATCCTCAGCCTTATTACATCCAGTGGTTCGATTCTTGCGATAAGTTGAAAGTAAGTAAAATTGTGAAAGTGAAGTTTTCAATAGGCAATTATCATGATAGTGCCATATTCAATGTTGTTCCAATGCAAGCATGTTTTCTATTTTTGGGTAGACCTTGGGAATATGATAGAGATATTCTGCACCGTGGTAGAACCAACACGTACACTTTCACACATAATGGCAAGAAATTTAAGTTGCTACCTATGTCCCCTGTTGAAATTTTGAAAGATGATCTTGAGAGGGAAAAGATTAAAACCATGAGGTTTTGAGAAATAAATGTAATAATACTAATGTTTTGATGCCTTTACTTGAGTTATTGCAAAATGAACGTATTGCTTTGGGCACTGACATTTTGCAGGTATCTGAGAAGAGCCAAGGTAATGAGGAAAAGAAGAAAGACATAGAGAAAGAAGATCCACTGTTGTTCCATACATATTTCAAGATGGTTTAATTAAGAGTGCACCTACAGTTTTTGAAAATAAGAACAAAGGTAACAGAAATGGTTGTACATTCACTCAAGGTATGGATAATTCTAATGTGCTATATATGTCCACTAATCATGTTAGTTTAGAGCAATCACCAGTGGAATCGTGTGTTAAATTACCTTTGTCACACGATGATTTGGTTCCTATTTCTTGTGATAAAGAAGAGTTGTGCAATGCTTCACTTATATCCATGCCACAACTAATGAATGAACATGTTAGTAATGTTGTTGAACCACCATGTGCTGATTTTAGACATGTTGTTCACATTGCTAGAGAGAATGAAAAGCTTAGATTGCTATCTTCTTTAAATACTTGGGGCTATATTCAATTTGATAATCTTTGTCCACTCAATCGTTTAGAGAAGAAATTATTTGCTAGATCTGATTTGCCATGTCCTTCTCATGTGATTTTTCATGTTATTGGCAATTATGATAATAAAGGAGAATATAATGTGCATAGAGTATACATTTGTTCGAATTTTAATATACCTCCATCTCATGTTCTTGTAGGTTGGTTTGCAAGAAGGGGAGTGTTGTGAGCTACACGACACTATAAAGTGTTCTCCGTGTTTAAAAATTTCAGAATCCAACCATATGCACAACACTACTTCACCCTATGTTGTGAAAGATAAAGATATGTTCATCAGACTTAATGACAAGGTGAAACCATGAACAGTTCCCAATCAAGAAGGGGAGGATGATGAGGACATCACTAGCTCAGATATGACCATAGCTACCTTATGTATTCATCAACCAAAGATGCATGCTTTCTACGTAAGATTTACGTGTTATATATTTGAACAGCCGTTACTGCACGATGAGTTTTGTGTGTTCTTTGATCATCCATGCGTTCCTTGCACTCGGTCTCTTTCCCTTCACCCAAGCAAGTATCTCTGCAAACGAGAACACACAAAACTCATCGTGCAGCAACGGCTGTTCAAATATATAACACGTAAATCTTATGTAGAAAGTATGCATCTTTGGTTGATGAATACATAAGGTAGCTATGGTCATATCTGAGCTAGTGATGTCCTCATCATCTAGTCACTGAAGATAGCTGCAACGTTGAGTAGGCCGACTAGCGCGAAGTCGGCTTGGTTCCCAACCGGTCGTGTCGAATCCGAGTCGGTCAGGGTGAGGTCACCAAATTTGTCGGTGATGAAGTCGAGGCTCCCGAAGCTGATTGTTTGCCCGATGAAGAACTTGATGCCGTCGACTCCGGTGGTGGGATCCATCAGGCTTGGTGAAGATGATCTTGACGAAGACCCTACCTGGCGCGCCAACTGTCAATGTTTTGTATCAGCAATAATAATATGGGGCTACTTTTGAGACCTACACTTGATGGATTGCAAAGGAACACAAAACAATTTATCCTGGTTCAGGGCCTCGAGGTGAGGTAATACCCTACTTCCAACTGTGCGTATTGTGGGCACCCCGGAAGTGCATTATGAAGAGTAACTATTACGGCAACGCGAACTATCTAGATGGATGGGGTCTCAAATGAAAGCCAAATAAGTACGGTAACCATCCATCCTCATCGCAGACTTGCCATAATCTTTACCCACTCACAATACAAATCCAAAATGCCGAGAAGTGTACAAAAGAGATAATCATAAGGATAGCTTGCCAGTCCTCCCCGTCATACGCTCGTCAAACCACTCGATGGTGGCGAACAAACACGATGCGTACCCCAGAGGACTCGAACCACAATAGCTATCCCCCAACCATCTCAATTATACACAACTCATACTCATGTTCAGCTAGTCCCCAGGAAAGCGACTAGCCTCACACTTTCATCGCAAGCAATTGATAAACATCACAAGTACTCTAAAAATGGATAGATGAGCAGCAGAGTTACAACTATTACATAGAGGGTTCACACCCTAAATCATCACAATGACACAAAAGATTTGCAGCGGAATATAAACACAAAAGACAAGAACCAGTGGTGCCAAACCCATGCACAGGGCAACCGACTGGGGATAGAGCTCAACATCAACTACACATTATCCTCGCCACCCTCGGCGGGATAATAGTAGATACACATCTTCGTCGTTATCCTCACCTGAAAAGATGCAACGTGAGTACGAATGGTACTCCGCAAGACTTACACAATAATAATAGTACAAAGGAAGCATGCTGGTTTCTACATCAAGGAAGAAGGCTATATTGATTTGATTTTGCACAAAGCTGATTTTCTTGAACAAGTAATACTTGAAACTATAAGCATTTTGTGAAATAACTCAATCTGAAATTTTAAGACAGCAAGTATATGGTTCTGAAAATGGAACATAAATAAGCATAAACCATGCTTTAAGCATCATCCATGGGCCACCCTTGCCCAAACAATTGTGCTACACTAGCACACCATTTTTTGTGACTAAAGCCAAGTCATATTTAACATTAAAAATCCCTTATATAAACCCATCCATCCATGACTATCCTAAGTCATGGTAACCACATAACCCCAAGTTGGATGCTAACATGACTAACTAACACATCAAGCGGTCGTCCTGTAACCGTGGCACGGCTATTCGAATAGTTCTTACTCTGATCAGAGGTGTACATCTTACCCACACGATGTGATAGAAGCCAAACGGCTACACTCTAGTTTTGATTTGTACGGCCAAATACCCACACTCTACACATTGAGTGCGGACTAGAGGTCACAACAAAACCTTTCGCACGCTTAGCCCCAACACCTAACCACGTCTGGGCCCCCGACGACTTAGCCCACACACAGGGTGACTAAGGCAGGCTCACCGTCGTGGGAGGCACTCCGGCCAGTCCAGGCGCTCGAGGTCCTCCAACGGAAATCCATCCTCACGACTGACGGACGGGCGTAGATGGCTACAGCCTCCCGTGCTACTGAGTTAAGACGTCCACTCCCGGCGTGTGGAAGTACGTAGGGTGCTTGAATAGACGTCAGCATGTTCGGTCCTTAACGACCCAGACAGAGCTACGTGCATCGGGGAAACACCGTCCCTTCATCGCCCTATCATCCGTCCAAGTCAAACATATTCTCAAATATTAATTAGAAGTTATTCTTGTCAGATTTTAACCCATCTATTCGCATTCAACTAATTTTGAACCGATAGCTCCATCTATCGGATTTTGCTAAGTCTAGAATAAGCATGGCTAAGCATTCGGTAAAATAAAAAGTATCCCAAAGTCCTTAAACCAGGGTGAAAGGTATAACATGAGAATCAATAACCAAGGAATGGAAATGCATACAATTGGGTAATATTGACTCTACCCGTTTTCCCATTTTAAATAGACTGGAGCATGCATATAGATATTGTTTTCACAAACAAATCAATTTATTGAAAACATAGGTTCAATATGCTTAGACGCTTGCCTTGCTGCAGCGAGAAGACACTCTCAACCTCAGGGTCAACCTCCACGTACTCCGTATTCTCTGAATCTATCGATAAGAAGCAATATGCAAATAAGAAGCAATTAAACATGTCTATGCAACATGATCAATTAATTATGAGATAAATACAGTAGGTATGGTATGTCCTAACAAGATTTTAGGAGAAAGAACCAAGTCATTTGCATCCCTGGATTGGGAGATACAAAAATGACAAGGTAGAAACGGCAAAAGCCGAAACTATAGGAGAACTCTAAGAAGAAATTAAGTGCTTGCCTTCTCTGGTAGGATTTTATGAGTGTGAGCATTTTTATGTGAAAATACATATCTTCCTGGTTCCGACAAAATTTGGTTTACTGAAATCCGATTTAAAATGATTTAGATATGAATTTTACAAGTTTAACAGAAAGAAAGGTTAGAAAATTACTTAGGGCTATTTTAGGAGGTATTTTCATCAAATACAAATTTTCCACAGTAAGTTTACAATTTTCTGAGTTTAACAGAAGTGGTTTCACATTTTTAGCAAATAGGATGAATTTTATGGGAATATTTCAAATTATTAAGCCCAAAATAAGTCAATTTTGCTTCATATTATTTTATGGATATTTTCTGTACAGAAGTTGTCCTATTTTATTTTACAGTAATAAAGTTCACAAATTTACAGAGCTAACAAAATTGGTTTCCCTCAAATTGGAGTCAAAATGGAGAAGTTATGGATTTGCAAAGTTTAGCCATTTTTCTGTTGTAAGATAATCTTTTAATTACTTTTCCTATTTCTTTCTTCTTTCTTCTTTTCTCCCTTGCAGCCCGGGCCCGCAGGCTAGCGAGGCAAAGCAGAGCAGGGCGCGGGCGCACAGATCGGACCGTCCGTTCCCGGAGTGTATGGTCCGGCCTGACGAACAGAGAAGGACGCGGGCAGACAGAGCCGGCGGGCTTCTCGGCGGCGGCGACGGCGAACGGTAGCTCTGCTGCGGTCAGGCCAAAAACAGAAAAGGTAGAGGAGTTCACGGCGGAGCTAAGGGTGGTCTTCTTGACACCTCGGGTCACCGGAATCTCGCCGGCGGCGAGCTCCAGCGGCGGAGTGTTTCGGGAGGCTGCGGCAAAACGAGCTACGACCCGATTCTTTCCAGAACCATGCATGCACGCGGTTATATAGAGTACCGGAGTGCTCACCAAGGCTCGTGCTGGTCTTGGCGAAGCTGGGACCACAACGGCGACGGCGGAACTAGCCCGGCGGCGGCGGAAAACTTCTGAGCGACGGCGTCGGCTAACTTCGGTCCATGGGTGACTGGGAAAGGATGTCCACCAAGTTAGTGAAGCTCTAGGGAAGGTACCGGAGTAGGGAATCGAGCGGAGGCTCACCAGAGAGGACGAATCGGCGGCGGCGACGGATTGACCGGAGGGGAAGAAGACGACGTCGACCTCCCGGTACACTGCGCTATATCCTGATTCCTTCGGCTAGGGGTCTTCTGGGGGCAGGGCGACGGTGTTGGCGCGAAGGCTCGGTCAGACTCGCTCCGAGGCGGCCGGAACAGCAATGGTGTCACGGCGGCACTCTGCCGGACAAGGCAGGGCACGGCGGCGACTTCGGCCGGCAGTTCCTAGGGCAAGGTAACGCGAAAAACAGAACGATTAGAGGGTGGTAATCATGTTCTTGCAGAGGGAAGAGGATGGGGCTCACTGGAGCTAGCTGGGTTTCTGTCGAACACTGCCGGCGCCGGGGAAGATGAAGTTGCCGGCGGTGATTCTTGGAGGTTCCGTGGGTTTTCTCGGTGGGATCGTGGAGAGGATGAGGAGGAGGTTCTGCTGGTAAGATTAGAGGCGAAATGGTCGAGGTCTCCAGGCTAAGCTGTCCAGGGAGCTCTGTAAATCGAGAGAGGAAGAAGAAGGAGGCAGTGACACGTTGGCTCATGCAATGCTGAGTTGCTCCATCTCCACAGTGCCTCTGGTGGGTCCCACATGTCAGGCAACAATGTTCTACTCATATTTAGCTAGATTTACTCTATGGCTTGTGGGTCCAAGTAGTGATGGTCTAGGAGGAGTGGAGGAGTATGGGTGAATTTCCTGGTGAAACACACTGTCACAGGCTGCTATGAGGCTGACACAGTTCTTGTGGGGTCCACTGGTCAGTGTCTTGAGAGAGAGGAAACCTCTAGAGACTATTTTGTGAGCTGTCCAACATGCAGTTCTCTAAATTACTGTTTCACTAAGTAAATGAGGAGGATAAATTATGGGAAAATAATGGGAGGTAGAGGAAGATGTATTTAACATGCTGACCAAATTTCATGGTTAGAAGTGTTCTGGTTTGCCTTTGGTGAAAATGCAAAGTAGGCACACAGACCCAGTTTTTCTGCAGCTTGATTTATTCCTCCAGTGCCTTGATCTCATTATTTTATGTGATTTCCTTGGGAATTAAATTAAACTAAAATTCCTGGTAGTAGGGTTCATGGTGTCACACCTGTTGGTAGAATTGCACTGTCTAATTAATCTTCACTCTTATTTGGTGAATTTTAGAAGTAAACTAAATTGTCTCAGCCAGCTTTCTAGTTTTGCTGATTTGAGGGACTTAGTTGAAGTATTTATTTAAGTGATAAAATTATGTAAAATTTACAGTGGGTTGATTTGGTGAGATAGTGCTTACAGGAATTTTTCCATGGTTTTATGTGCAACCTAACATCTTCAGAAAAATCCTTAGACTGTACCAATGCATATGGCAAAGAGAAGGATCCAGGCTGAAACTTGTTTGTAATTTGTGAGGGGTCTAAACTAATGAAATCAATTCTGGAAAAATTATATTGATTCATGGTAATTAAAATAGTATTTGAATAAATTATTTCCCACATATGTTTCTGTTCAACTTGATGCACTATTTGGTAAGGTTTGGTTTTTACCGATTAGGGTTTTAACTATTGAAGGTTTACATATTGCAAACTTTAATTTTGCATGAAGTGACATAGCAAGGATTTTGTTTATGCACTCTAGTGGCATTAGGTTATAACCCTAATTACTTGGAATTAGATTTGGGGCTGTGACAGCTCTCCCCCCCTAAAAAGAATCTCGTCCCCGAGATTTGGGTCCGACTGAGTAAACAGGATGGGATGTTCTTAGGTCTTGGTTTACTAAGCTGGTTCAAAACTGGTAGATGGGGAGGCTACCTAAGGTGCCATGTCTGCAGTTCTTTTTAATAAAAACATTAGGGTATTTACTTCCATGGGGAGGATGGTTAACATAGTATGGTCGAAAGGTTTTTGCTTCAAGACTGTTTTAGGCGAAAAACATTTTCTTAGGTGGATCTAGGCGGAGCTACCTAAGCTTTCAAACCACTCAGGCTCGATACCAATTGTGAAATTTTCTCTAGTGGTCTAGCATGACTCTGATTTGGTCCTTGCCCAAAAGAATTCATATTGTTGGAAGATTTATTTGAAGCATGGTTAGCTACTTATTGTTCAAACTACAATTTCAGGTTCTGATTTAAAGTGGTACGCCATTACTACCATTTCGTCCATTGTCAAGGGTTTATACATATAGGGTTACATGAGGGGTATCTTACACAGGATAGAAGTCAAAATTTCCCCCATCTACTCTATCAGGCTTACATAGGGCACTTTACATTCAACCCGGGTGGTTAGGGTGGAGTACAATATTACAGATGGTGGCCATCTCCTGGCATATCTAGAGTGATTAATCGGAGTCTTCTAAATCTCTTCACCGGTCCATTTGCAGCTCGAAAGCACGCCCATACCATTGAACATAACGGGCTAATCCGTATGGTCCCATGGTACCCAAAGGTGGAAGTGCCGATACAAGGAAGCGGCGAGCGGGCTGGCTTGCAGTCGCAGGTACACCTGTTGTCTCCACGTAAGTCCCGGTGGGTGATGGCAAGATCTCTTCCGGAGCGTATATGGCGTCTTCTCCATACATGAACTCGGGTGAGTAGAAACCTTCCTGGAACCGAGGCAGTATGCGTCTCTCAAGGGTGGCTATCCTGGTGTAGGCACGGTTTAACTCCATGGTTGTATTGTGGTAAAGTTCATCCAATGAACGTAAAAGCTGGGCCAACTGAAGATAGGGAGTGTCTAGTTCTTCATTTGCTCCTGGTAACACTGGGAACATGTTTCGCCCGTTCCCTTGGTTCATTGCCGGAAAGTAACGATAGAGGTCGAACAATTCTGGCAGTTCATAGCGAAGATGCGCGATGGCTACATAGGCACCATGGTACATGGCAGAGAGACAATTCCATCCATGACCGTCATAGTGACGATCTCTCTCGATTGGGCTTCTGCCTCGAATGTACACTTGGGCCATATAAAGGACTTGTGAGGTGCCTATAGTCTTGACAAAAATGTGGTACTCTGGAGGTTGAGTGAAACCAGCATGTTGTAACATTATCCAAAGGTTATGCTGGGTCGTATTCTCATTGTAACCTCCTGAAAAACAGAAGGGCTCGTATGTGGATGCCATCTACAGAGATAGAACAAGGTTAGTAGTAGTCTCACAATTAAGGATTAGTTAAAAATTGGTAATGATAAGGGTTAACCCTGGATGATAGTTCTGATCCTAGGAACCTAATGATACCAGGATGACCAACTGGCTAGCCATACTTTACTATCATAGAAGGTACGCTGGTGTTTTAATGAAGCAAAAGTAGATCAATACACCTGATGTCTTATGTTAGATAACTTAAGATGAGAGCTAACTTAGGATAAGGGTTACAGAACTGGATGTTTATAGGATCAAGGTGCTGGATCTTGGTAGTGTGATGAGGAAGGTGGTGAAGTTTCTCGGTTCGGCTTGCTCTCTATCGCCCGAAACGGCAACGGCCCTGGCAGCCGCACTCCCAGTCTCGGCGACGAGATCAGCGAACCTTCAACTACTCCGACCTATACGGTGAAAGATGGAACAGGCTAGAATGATCTTAGGTTTTCGATATCTCAACCATAGGTTGACTAACTAACAGAAAGGTTGTAACTAGATGGGGAGATGGAATAGTGGTGCTAGGAATCCTCTAACTTGAGTTGGGTAACCTAGAATAGGGTCAAACTGAGCTGAAGTGTTCTAGGTTGACATGTATGGTTCCGTGATGCATCTATAAATGATGAGGTGTTGTGAATAATCATGATGCAATTATTGATGATATAATGAATAGTGAAATGTGATTATGAATGACAAGATGGCATGTATAATGCGGGCAACCAGAATTTAGTGCAATGATGCGTTACATAGTGCAATGTTGCGGATGGTGCGTTAATGCGATGCACCAGATGACATGATGCATAGATGAAATGATATTGTGCAGATGCTCCATCGTATGATGCGAGTTATGACATGGTGTAGTGCAAATGCTTGCTGTAATGGTGTAATTCATGTTATGGTGCAATTGCATATGGTATGATGCAGTTCATGGTGTGATGCAATTGCACATGCTTGCCATGATGCAAAATTGCTTGAATGTATTGCGCATTAAATGGCATGATGTACTGCAGGATCATGAAAGCATGGTGCAATGCATGGTTGCAATATGATGATGCCCCCATGTCATGGTGGAATGCTCTATGGTGGTGCACATGTATTATGGTGCGATATGTGGATACAATTGTGCAACACACACATGACGCGATGAGATGTTCATGCCTATGATGTAAGGTTTCACTAATCCAGGGTTGGATCTCTGGGTAATAGGATTTTGGTGCGAGATGCCACGGAAGTTCAAGGGTCAGAAGTGTGCTATCTAACTCTGTTTTGGCTTCAAAAATTTTCTTTCCCCTACCAAAGTCTTCTAGCTTACTCATGGAACTTCCTTGATAAGTGTAAATATATCTACAGAAATTTTCTACAGCACTGTTGGGGGTCGGCTACATGGTACTGTCGGGAATGCATCCTATTGGTTTCAGTTCGTAACTAGGTGCATCATCTGAATTTCCCTTACTATGATAGACTCATCCTAAGGTTGCAAATGGTAGTCATACACGAGGTTTGTATTTAGGAACTAATTAGAGATTCTGGGTGAAGTTTCAAGATATAAATGCTGCGTCATAGGTGGATAGGTTAGTTCTGTCCTGCGTATGTATTTGACGAAACTAAGCCTTAAAGTCATCCTAAAGATATGATAAGAATTACAAAAATTCTATATTCAAGTTCTATGTAGAGTTCTATCGGCTCTGGGAAAGAATTGGAATTTTTACATAGGTAGATTTCTGTAGAGAAAATAAACAAGGTGGGTAGTGCAGTGCTGTGGTAGTTTATCAGGCGCAAACGTTCGAATTTTTACCCTCTTAGGTCACTGGTCCAAAAATTCTCAGAAAATTCCCAAGGTTTCCTCACTAGGTTACTAAGTTACTGACCAAAAATGATTATTTTATCACTCATGGTTTGGGCTGTACAAATATATTAAGTAGGGAACCTACAGATTCCAGATTCTGAACGTATCTAATGTGTGGATTATTTGGTCATGATACGGTCATCTAAACATTCCAAAGAAATTCATGAAGCTTACTGGAGAAGTCTACGAGCTACTGGTAAAAGATTAGAATTTTATCACCTATGGTTTAACTTACACAAAAATATGAAGTATGTCATTTACGGATTTCAGGACACGACCAGGTATTCTATCCGAATTTTTATTCAATGATGTATTGGTCTAAAAATTCCAGGTTAAGTCATGGTGCTACCCATGTGAGTCTACAATCTATTGTCAAAATTACAGAACTACTATTGCAAATGAAATCACCAAATGCACCGAAATGGCGATACGGTTAGCCTAGCCTGTCATGATGCATGTCAATAAGATCCAAAGAAGAATCAAGTGAACACATACTACTCCTACAATCTGAACAAGAACCTAAAAAGAATTTGACAAGAAACAAATACGTTCCTGCGAGGGGATAATTAGGACCGTGAACTACCCGTTGAAATAAAAGAAAGATCGAAGATCCAAATAAACCAACAATCATATGGGGTCTAGGTAAGCTTATAGCGAGCGTCTCTCAGCTGGGAGTACCCTTAAGCAATTTATTTGGTGTGTTCTTCATGGTTACACATTTTATTTATCAGAAGACTAGAATCTGAAATTTTTAGGACTGCTGGACAGCAGCCAATTCATGAATTTTTAGAGGGGGGCTACAGAAGAGATAAAATTCTGAAAATTTCTGTGATGCTTCCTGATGTAGTTGGTAACCTCCAGAAAAATTAGCAAGGTCAGATAAGAAGTAGAACTCTCTGTAGAAAATCTTGAACAGCTGCTGGCCCAGAATTCCAGAACACGGGTCTTCGCATAGTTGAGCTTGAAACTTGAATGATTGGCTTCCAGAATTTGTAGGAAATTTAGGGTAGGCTCAGAGGACAGTAAAGCACCATTTAGTTCACTGGTTTATAAAATTTTACACTGTATTTAGTAAAGTGAGAGTAATTTTGCTTACACTCGACGTACCGGCTTCTTTTATCGAACTAATATTTGAATGAGGGAAGCATAGACTTGATTTTACAAATAACAATCACAGCAAGGTGAGGAGATAAAATGAGACTAAAATGAGGATGAATACTAGAAAGGGATGAGAAGCAAAAAGGATCACACATCCTAATGGTTTTCCGAAAATAATTCACTTTGAACCTTTTGCAAATATTTTCACAATCACCAAACTAAGCTCTAGCCTACAGTCAGTACTACTCTGATACCAACCGCTGTGGGCATCCCGGAAGTGCATTATGAAGAGTAACTATTACGGCAACGCGAACTATCTAGATGGATGGGGTCTCAAATAAAACCCGAATAAATGCGGTAACCATCCATCCTCATCGCAGACTTGCCATAATCTTTACCCACTCACAATACAAATCCAAAATACCGAGAAGTGTACAAAAGAGATAATCATAAGGATAGCTTGCCAGTCCTCCCCGTCATACGCCCGTCAAACCACTCGATGGTGGCGACCAAACACGATACGTACCCCAGAGGACTCGAACCACAATAGCTATCCCCCAACCATCTCAATTATACACAACTCATACTCATGTTCAGCTAGTCCCTAGGAAAGTGACTAGCCTCACACTTTCATCGCAAGCAATTGATAAACATCACAAGTACTCTAAAAATGGATAGACGAGCAGCAGAGTTACAACTATTACCTAGAGGGTTCACACCCTAAATCATCACAAAGTGACACGAAAGATTTGCAGCGGAATATAAACACAAAAGACAAGAACCAGTGGTGCCAAACCCATGCACAGGGCAACCGACTGGGGATAGAGCTCAACTGCAACTACACATTAGCCTCGCCACCCTCGGCGGGATAATAGTAGATCACACCATCTTCGTCGTTATCCTCACCTGAAAAGATGCAACGTGAGTACGAATGGTACTCCGCAAGACTTACACAATAATAATAGTACAAAGGAAGCATGCTGGTTTCTACATCAAGGAAGAAGGCTATATTGATTTGATTTTGCACAAAGCTGATTTTCTTGAACAAGTAATACTTGAAACTATAAGCATTTTGTGAAATAACTCAATCTGAAATTTTAAGACAGCAAGTATATGGTTCTGAAAATGGAACATAAATGAGCATAAACCATGCTTTAAGCATCATCCATGGGCCACCCTTGCCCAAACAATTGTGCTACACTAGCACACCATTTTTCATGACTAAAGCCAAGTCATATTTAACATTAAAAATCCCTTATATAAACCCATCCATCCATGACTATCCTAAGTCATGGTAACCACATAAGTCCCAAGTTGGATGCTAACATGACTAACTAACACATCAAGCGGTCGTCCTGTAACCGTGGACACGGCTATTCGAATAGTTCTTACTCTGATCAGAGGTGTACATCTTTACCCACACGATGTGATAGAAGCCAAACGGCTACACTCTAGTTTGATTTGTACCGGCCAAGTACCCACACTCTACACATTGAGTGCGGACTAGAGGTCACAACAAAACCTTTCGCACGCTTAGCCCCAACCACCTAAACCACGTCTGGGCCCCCGACGACTTAGCCCCACACACAGGGTGACTAAGGCAGGCTCACCGTCGTGGGAGGCACCTCCGGCCAGTCCAGGCGCGCTCGAGGTCCTCCAACGGAAATCCATCCTCACGACTGACGGACGGGCGTAGATGGCTACAGCCTCCCGTGCTACTGAGTTAAGCCGTCCCACTCCCGGCGTGTGGAAGTACGTAGGGTGCTTGAATAGACGTCAACATGTTCGGTCCTTAACGACCCAGACGGAGCTACGTGCATCGGGGAAACACCGTCCCTTCATCGCCCTATCATCCGTCCAAGTCAAACATATTCTCAAATATTAATTAGAAGTTATTCTTGTCAGATTTTAACCCATCTATTCGCATTCAACTAAATTTGAACCGATAGCTCCATCTATCGGATTTTGCTAAGTCTAGAATAAGCATGGCTAAGCATTCGGTAAAATAAAAGTATTCCAAAGTCCTTAACCAGGGTGACAAGGTATAAACATGAGATCAATAACCAAGGAATGGAAATGCATACAATTGGGTAATATTGACTCTACCCGTTTTCCCATTTTAAATAGACTGGAGCATGCATATAGATATTGTTTTCACAAACAAATCAATTTATTGAAAACATAGGTTCAATATGCTTAGACGCTTGCCTTGCTGCAGCGATGAGTCACACACAGGCTCTGGGTAAATCTCCACGTACTCCGTATCCTCAGAATCTATCGATAAGAAGCAATATGCAAATAAGAAGCAATAAACATGTCTATGCAACATCATTAATTAATTATGAGATAAATACAGTAGGTATGGCATGTCCTAACAAGATTTTAGGAGAAAGAACCAAGTCATTTGCATCCCTGGATTGGGAGATACAAAAATAACAAGGTAGAAGGGCTGAAAACGGCAAAAGCCGAAACTATAGGAAAACTCTAAGTAGAAAATAAGTGCTTGCCTTCTCTGGTAGGATTTTATGAGTGTGAGCATTTTTATGTGAAAATACATATCTTCCTGGTTCCGACAAAATTTGGTTTACTGAAATCCGATTTAAAATGATTTAGATATGAATTTTACAAGTTTAACAAAAAGAAAGGTTACAAAATTACTTAGGCCTATTTTGGGAGGTATTTTTATCAAATACAACTTTTCCACAGTAAGGTTACAATTTTCTGAGTTTAACAGAAGTGGTTTCACATTTTTAGCAAATAGGATGAATTTTATGGGAATATTTCAAGTTATTAAGCCCAAAATAAGTCAATTTTGCTTCATATTATTTTATGGATATTTTCTGTACAGAAGTTGTCCTATTTTATTTTACAGTAATAAAGTTCACAAATTTACAGAGCTAACAAAATTGGTTTCACTCAATTTGGAGTCAAAATGGAGAAGTTATGGATTTGCAAAGTTTAGCCATTTTTCTGTTGTAAGATAAATCTTTTAATTACTTTTCCTATTTCTTTCTTCTTTCTTCTTTTCTGATTTCCCTTGCAGCCCGGGCCCGCAGGCCAGCGAGGCAAAGCAGAGCAGGGCGCGGGAGCAGGGCGCGAGCGCGCGGGCACGAGAGCACGAGGGCGCGGGCACGAGGGCGCGGGCGCATGGATCGGACCGTCCGTTCCCGAAGTGTATGGTCCGGCCTGGCGGCGAACAGAGAAGGGCGCAGGCAGACAGAGCCGGCGGGCTTCTCGGCGGCGGCGACGGCGAACGGTAGCTCGGCTGCGGTCAGGCCAAAAACAGAAAAGGTAGAGGAGTTCACGGCGGAGCTAAGGGTGGTCTTCTTGACACCTCGGGTCACCGGAATCTCGCCGGCGGCGAGCTCCAGCGGCGGAGTGTTTCGGGATGCTGCGGCAAAACGAGCTACGACCCGATTCTTTCCAGAACCAAGCATGCACGTGGTTATATAGAGTACCGGAGTGCTCACTAAGGCTCGTGCTGGTCTTGGCGAAGCTGGGACCACAACGGCGACGGCGGAACTAGCCCGGAGGCGGCGGAAAACTTCTGAGCGACGGCGTCGGCTAACTTCGGTCCATGGGTGACTGGGAAACGATGTCCACCAAGTTAGTGAAGCTCTAGGGAAGGTACCGGAGTAGGGAATCGAGCGGAGGCTCACCAGAGAGGACGAATCGGCGGCGGCGACGGATTGACCGGAGGGGAAGAAGACGACGTCGACCTCCCGGTACACTACGCTATATCCTGATTCCTTCGGCTAGGGGTCTTCTGGGGGCAGGGCGACGGTGTTGGCGCGAAGGCTCGGTCAGACTCGCTCCGAGGCGGCCGGAACAGCAATGGTGTCACGGCGGCACTCTGCCGGACAAGGCAGGGCACGGCGGCGACTTCGGCCGGCGGTTCCTAGGGCAAGGTAACACGAAAAACGGAACGATTAGAGGGTGGTAATCATGTTCTTGCAGAGGGAAGAGGATGGGGCTCACTGGAGCTAGCTGGGTTTCTGTCGAACACTGCCGGCGCCAGGGAAGATGAAGTTGCCGGCGGTGATTCTTGGAGGTTCCGTGGGTTTTCTCGGTGGGATCGTGGAGAGGATGAGGAGGAGGTTCTGCTGGTGAGATTAGAGGCGAAATGGTCGAGGTCTCCAGGCTAAGCTGTCCAGGGAGCTCTGTAAATCGAGAGAGGAAGAAGAAGGAGGCAGTGACACGTTGGCTCATGCAATGCTGAGTTGCTCCATCTCCACAGTGCCTCTGGTGGGTCCCACATGTCAGGCAACAATGTTCTACTCATATTTAGCTAGATTTACTCTATGGCTTGTGGGTCCAAGTAGTGATGGTCTAGGAGGAGTGGAGGAGTATGGGTGAATTTCCTGGTGAAACACACTGTCACAGGCTGCTATGAGGCTGACAAGTGGGCCAGTTCTTGTGGGGTCCACTGGTCAGTGTCTTGAGAGAGAGGAAACCTCTAGAGACTATTTTGTTAGCTGTCCAACATGCAGTTCTCTAAATTACTGTTTCACTAAGTAAATAAGGAGCATAAATTATGGGAAAATAATGGGAGGTAGAGGAAGATGTATGTAACATGCTGACCAAATTTCATGGTTAGAAATGTTCTGGTTTGCCTTTGGTGAAAAAGCAAAGTAGGCACACAGACCCAGTTTTTCTGCTGCTTGATTTATTCCTCCAGTGCCTTGATCTCATTATTTTATGTGATTTCCTTGGGAATTAAATTAAACCAAAATTCCTGGTAGTAGGGTTCATGGTGTCACACCTGTTGGTAGAATTGCACTGTCTAATTAATCTTCACTCTTATTTGGTGAATTTTAGAAGTAAACTAATTTGTCTCAGCCAGCTTTCTAGTTTTGCTGATTTGAGGGACTTGGTTGAAGTATTTATTGAAGTGATAAAATTATGTAAAATTTACAGTGGGTTGATTTGGTGAGATAGTGCTTACAGGAATTTTTCCATGGTTTTATGTGCAACCTAACATCTTCAGAAAAATCCTTAGACTGTACCAATGCATATGGCAAAGAGAAGGATCCAGGCTGAAACTTGTTTGGAATTTGTGAGGGGTCTAAACTAATGAAATCAATTCTGGAAAAATTATATTGATTCATGGTAATTAAAATAGTATTTGAATAAATTATTTCCCACATATGTTTCTGTTCAACTTGATGCACTATTTGGTAAGGTTTGGTTTTTACCGATTAGGGTTTTAACTATTGAAGGTTTACATATTGCAAACTTTTATTTTGCATGAATCGACATAGCAAGGATTTTGTTTATGCACTCTAGTGGCATTAGGTTATAACCCTAATTACTTGGAATTAGATTTGGGGCTGTGACAAACGAGGTCCTGACCCGGGTTGCCCCCTAACTCCAAGAATTGGATCAGCTCCGGGCCTTGAAGGTCGTATTGGAGGAGCACCACTAGGGGAGGGAGACCTGGCTGAAGCATGCCGTCACCCAGCTCAGGGACGAGAATTGGGACTAAGCCAAGAAGATGAGAGGTAAGCCTCCTGAGTACATCTCGCTGACTGAGCCCTTAATATATCTCTCTAGCTGTGTTGTTTCCCGATTGCCCAGTTGTGTCTTGACTGCAATGTTGAGTACTTGACTATTCTGTTGTGCAGCCCTCGAAGCCGAGCTGAAGACCCGAACAGAGGGAGAAAATCAGCTGAAGGAGGCTGAGAGAGCCAAGGCCGAGCTAGGTAGGTACCCCGAATTGGTATAATATACTCATGATGAAGTCCTTTGCTCGTGCTGTTGTTATGGTTTCAACAGGTTTGGCCTCAATCCACTTGGTGAATTTATCCACTGCGACGAACAAGTGTGTGAACCCTCCTGGTGCTTTCTTAAAAGGCCCGACCATGTCAAGCCCCCATACTGCGAAGGGCCACGAGATTGGGATTGTTTGGAGTTCTTGGGCTAGGGATTGGTTTGTCTTGCGTAGAACTAGCAACCCTCGCATGTGCGAACAATGTCTTTGGCATCTGTTACAGCTGTTGGCCAGAAAAATTCCTGCCGGTAAGCCTTTCCGACTAACGTCCTGGATGCGGCATAGTTGCCACATATGCCCGAGTGGATCAACTGCAGAATCTGCTTACCCTCCTCAGTGGTGACGCAGTGCATGAGGACACCAGATGCACTTCTTCGGTACAGGTCTTCTCCGACGACTAGGAAACTCTTACTTTGACTTTTGATTTGTTCGGCTTGACAGCGATCTTCTGGGAGTTCATCGTCCAGGAGGAATTTGAGAACAGGAGTCCGCCAGTCTTGACATATGTTCAGTACTTCGTCTGTTGCCGGGGTAGGTTCGCCTCCCGACTGCTCTGGCGCTGGTTTCTTCTTGACTGATGGCTCCATAAGTTGCTCGACAAAGATCCCTGCTGGGACTGCCTCTCGATTGGATCCCATGTTTGCCAATTCATCTGCAGCATCATTGTATTGTCGTAGGACGTGTGTTATCTCTAGCTCGTCGAACTTGTTTTCCAGCTTGTGGACCTCCTAACAGTATGCCGCGATGGTGTCGTCGAGACATGTCCAGTCTTTCATGACTTGGTTTACCACGAGTTGAGAGTCTCCACGCACAACCAGTCGATGAATGCCGAGTGATATAGCGATGTAGAGCCCGTGGATGAGTGCCTCGTACTCGGCGACGTTGTGGGAAGCCGAGAAGTGGATTTGTAGAACGTACTTGAGTTTTTCACTAGTGGGGGACGTCAGTACGACGCCGGCCCCAGCGCCGCCGATCCGTAGAGAACCGTCAAAGTACATTATCCAGTACTCTAGCTTCGCTGTTGATGTAGGCATTTGGACTTCTGTCCACTCGGCCACGAATTCGGCTAGAGCTTGTGATTTGATTGATGTCCGTGGCTGAAAGGTGATGTCGAATGTCATCAACTCAAGCGCCCATTTAGCGATTCGGCCGGTGGCCTCGTGATTATGCAGGATGTCCCCAAGTGGATACGATGTAACCACCGTGACTTGATGTGCTTGGAAATAGTGCACCAACTTCCGGATAGTGGTGAGTAGGCCATAGAGCAACTTCTAGATCTGCGGATATCTCATCTTCGAGTCGGCAAGGACCTCGCTGACAAAGTAGACTGGCCGTTGAATTTTTTGGATGTGACCCGGTTCGGATCGCTCGATCACCAACACCGTGCTGACTACCTGAGTAGTTGCCGCCAGATATAGCATTAGCGGTTCTTGGGGCATGGGTGATGCCAACACGGGAGGTGATGTGAGAAATTGCTTGAAGTCTTCGAAGGCTTGCTGGGCTTCGGGAGTCCATTAGAAATTGTCTGCTTTCTTCAATAGCTTGAAAAAGGGCATGCCCCGTTCGCCCAGTCGAAAAATAAACCGGCTGAGTGCCGCCATGCAGCCTGTCAGCTTCTGGATGTCCTTCTGGTTAGTCGGGGGTGCCATGGTCATGATTGCGTTGACTTTCTCCGGGTTGGCCTCGATGCCGCGATGCGAGACGATGAAGCCGAGTAACTTGCTGGATGGCACACTGAAGGTGCACTTTTCCGGGTTCAACTTCATCTTGAATCTTTGAAAATTTTGGAAGGTTTCTTCTAGGTCAGCGATGAGGTCTTCTTTGGACTTGGTCTTGATCACCACGCTGTCGACGTAGGCCTCCACGTTGCGCCCGATATGAGTGTGTAGACACCGCTGAATTGCTCGTTGATACGTTGCTCCAGTGTTTTTCAAACCGAACGGTATAGTGATGTAGCAGTACGCTCCAAACGGTGTGATAAAAGACGTCTTTAGGAAGTCCTCCTCCTTCAGGCTGATTTGGTGATATCCCGAGTAGCAGTCGAGAAAGCTGAGAAGTTCACACCCCGCAGTTAAATTCACCACCTGATTTATTCTGGGTAGACCAAATGGATCTTTGGGACACGCCTTGTTGAGATCGGTGTAGTCGACGCATATGTGCCATTTACCGTTTTTCTTCCGGACCAGGACTGGGTTTGCCAGCCAATCCGGGTGATAGACCTCTTTGATGAACCCAGCTGTGAGGAGCTTTGTTATCTCCTCTCGAATAACATCTTTCCGGTCCTGAGCGAAGCGCCATAGCCGTTGCTTGACTAGCTTGGCGTCTGTCTTGACGTTGAGGGCGTGCTCGATCACCACCCTTGGTACGCCCGGCATGTCAGACGGTTTCCACGCGAAGACATCCTTGTTGGCTTGGAGAAAGGTGACGAGCACGTCTTCCTATTTGGGGTCGAGTCCGGTCCCGACTAGAGCAGTCTTGGAGGGGTCGAAAGGGTCCAGGGGGATCTTCTTCGTGTTAGAGTCCGCTGAAATTCCTGACTTCGCTGCTTTTTTGGCCGGAACTTGGTCATCCTCGACTTTGGTTGTGATGGCTTGCCGGATGTGTTGCGCCCGACTCCCGCCTCTTGTGATTGAGCCAATTCGTAGCTCTCCTTGTCGTAGGTGAAGGCTTACTTGACGTCGCTGCGAAGGGAGAGGACTCCTGCTGGCCCGGGCATTTTGTGCACCATGTAGGTATAGTGGGGTATCGCCATGAACTTGGCGAGCGCCGGTCGTCCGAGTATTGCGTGGTACGCAGTCTCAAAGTCGGCGACCTCGAAGCTGATGTTTTCTGTGCGGAAGTTATCCCACGTGCCGAAAGTGACCGGCAAGGTTATTTGCCAGAGTGGTGTTGAAGACAGGCCGGGAATTATCCCGTGGAAGGGCACCGTACTCGGCCGCAGATCTGAACGAGGAATCTTCATCTCATTCAGGGCCTTGGCGAAGAGGATATTGAGCGCGCTGCCTCTGTCTATGTGCACCTTCTTCAGCTTGATATTCTTGACGACCGGGTCCAGGATGAGTGGGTAGCGTCCTAGGTGTGAAACCCGATCTAGATGATCTGCGCGGGTGAACGTGATTGACCTCTCTGACCAGCGCAGATATTGGGGGGTGTCTGCTGTAGAGATTGAGTTGACGTTGTGTGCTGTGAGCTTCTGCTTCCGCTTGGACTCATACGCAGACGGCCCTCCGAAGATGTGGTTGAGCTCAGCCTAGGGATCTTGAAAATCATCGGCCGGGCCTTGATCTGGCTTGTCTTTGTCCTTGTCGGCGCCAAATGATGAAGCCTGCTCAGAGGCAAACTTCTTGAGCATGAAGCTGTCTTTGGCCGTGTGCTTGCTTTTGGGGTGGAAGGGGCATGGCCCGTTCATGGCTTTCTGGTAGTCGTTGTTCCGTTGGGGCCGCGACCGAGTTCGCTCCATGTTGGCCACCTTGTTGTCCGACTTCCGCTTGTGGCTGCCGGTCTTGTTTTGCGATGGCTTGTTGTCGGCTTTCGCCTTCTGGTCCTTCTGCCAGGACTCCTTCTTCTCGTCGAGGGCCTCTGCGACCGCTTTGGCCGAGTTGGTGTATTTGTTTGCCATATTGAAGAGAGCCCGGACAGAGGCTGGTGGCTTCCGAGTGAACTTCGTGATGAATGGGGCGTCTTTTACTCCCTTGCGGAAGGCGGCGATGACGGCCTCGTCCTTGATCATTGGGATCTGGTTGCACTTCTTGGAAAACCTCTTGATAAATTCGCGCAGAGACTCGTTCTTCTTTTGGTGCAGTTGGTACAGATCGTGCTCAGAAGACGGCCTCTCGTAGGTTCCCTGGAAGTTGGCGATGAACCGCTCCCTGAGTTATCCCCAGGAATCGATCAACCACCTCGGAAGCCCTGTTAGCCATGTCCTCGCTGAGTCGGCGAGGGCGACCGGGAGGTACTTAGCCATGACTTTATGGTCACCTCCGGCAGCTCGAATTGCCAGGGTGTGTACGGTGAGCCAGAACTCAAGGTTGGTTTTGCCGTCGTATTTCTCGATCCCCATAGGCTTGAAGCCCGATGGCCAGTCGACGTCCTGTAGCTCATAGGTGAAAGCTGGAACACCTTCATCTTCATGAGGGCATCAGCTCCAACCGCGCCAGTTTAACCGCTCGTGGTGAAGACAGAAACGCTCGTTCTCATCCTCCAGTCGGCGGCGCTCGTCCTCTTCGTGTTGGCGGTGCCGGGCATTGATGTCGTATCGAAGGTCGCGTTGTAGACGAACTCAGAGGTCTTGGTTGAACCGGCGATCGTGCTGGTGACACCGCCGATTGTTGTTGTTGGTGGTGCCGAGTGATGTTTGGCGCGACTCCTCGTGTGCTGACTTGAGCCAGCCGCCCGGCGTCGTGCTGATATAGATGAGACTGCTGTCGGAGAACCTGACCGGTTGGTCGGTACAAGTGTGTCACCCGACTAATGTTGCTGCTGACAAGCAGCTACGATAATCATCGCCTTGATCTTGGCGAAAGTCAGGGGGGCCTAGTGATCAGGCCCGAGCTGGAGTGTGTCCAGCAGGGTTGTAGCGGCCACGACATTCTGTTGTGGCGTGACGAAGACATCATGGTCGCCGACTTTGGTCTGGAGGATCTGTTGCTAGGCAGTTTGCCCAGCCCTGCAAAGCTCGTCGTTGCGTGCCCCGCGGTCGGCCTCCTCTTGTTGCCGTAGTCGGCGTGCCTCCTCTTACTGTTCCTCTTGTAGTTGGCGTACCTCTGGTGGAGGGGTTGAAGCCATGAAGATCTCGCGAGGCAGAAGAAAACTCGCCAGACTGGTGTCCGAACCGGTGTTCGAACCATTGTCCGACTGGGAGTCGGAATCCGAGTAGTTTATCGGAGTAAGGACGACTCTGACCTCCCTAGATCCAATCTGGAGCGGCTCTGAGCCCTGCCTAAACTGAACCATGGGGGATCGGGTCTGCCGCGTAAGATGTAGATCTGCGGCGTTGCTGAGTCTGCGCGGGAGATTGACTATCTCTCCCCTTCCTAGCCCAACCCGGGCTGGCTCAAGGCCTAGTGCGAGTCGGACATCGAAGGAGAGAGTTGTCCCATGGCTCGGTGAAGTAGAAGATTGCTGCACTAGATTGATGATAGTTGGTGCAGCGTCTTGTGAGCCAACTGGCGCGAAGTCGGCTGGTTCCTCGACCAGTTGGATTAGATCTACGTCGGCCAAAGTGAGATTGCCGATCTGGTCGGCGACGAAGTCGAGGCTTCCAAAGGTTATTGTGTCTCCGGGGGAGAATTTGTCGCCGTCGACTCCTGTTATTGGATCCATCGAGATTGTTGATGTAGATCTCGTCGAACCCCTACCTGGCGCGCCAACTGTCGATGTTTTACACCAGCAATATGAATATGGGGCTACTCAGCGGATGGAAAATTGGTGGATTGCAAAGGAACACAGGGAAATTTTATACTGGTTCAGGCTCTCGATGTGAGGTAATACCCTACGTCCAGTTGTGGTGGTATTCCTTTGAGAATTTGTGTCGATCAATGATCTTCTGCGTCGTTCTGCCCTTAGGGGGCGCCTTGCCTCCCCTTATATACTGGGGGACAGGGTACAAGATAGGAGTCCCAGCCGGATACGGCCAAGGAATCTCCTCTTAGAGATATAATTTACCCGACTAGAACTGTATATTCCTTACTGTACAAGGCAAAGTCTGCCGGGTACTACTATATCTCTAATTATAAGTCTCGGCCCATCCTCTATCCGAGTAGCCCATATGCTTGTGATGAGGTACCCGGGGCCCATGGCCTCCACATAAAGGAGGACTTAGAGAAGGGATATTTAGTGGAAATTTTAATAGGAGGTCAGGGAAGGTTTTTCAGAAGGATATTTCAAATTTTTGGGACTCACCCTAAGGTTTTATTTGAGGAATTATTTCTGGAGGGTTTGGAAGGGATATTTAAATTTGAACTTAATTCTTGGGATTTGGGAGGGTTTTGGTATTTGAGTTTTCAGGATTTTCAGGAGTTCTACAAAGGGCTTTTAATTAAGACTCTGATATATATATATATATATATATATATATATATATATATATACATATATGCATATTTAGATACACATATATATATGTATACATCTAAAATGAGTTAATTTCTGAGGAGGCTTAGGGAGGGTTTCAGAGAGGATTTACAAAATTCGATTCTCGATATTTGATAGAAATTTTTGATTGGGGTTTAGGAAGGGTCTCAAAGGATATTCAAAGGGGATCTCGGATTAAATTTTTTTGAGGAAATTTTGAGAGAGAGTCGAATTGCGAAATTCGAGTCTGAAAACTTGGAGAGAGTTTGGAACTGAGGTTTTTAGGGTTTCAAGGGATTTTGATCTGAGATCTATGGCACTTATCCTTAAGCATACATAAAAATCAAAAAAAAATTAAAATTACGGTTTTTACTAAAATAGTTTTTAACGGCCCGGAAACTGGGGCATTACAGCGTGGTGCTCGGATCATTTAGCGGTTGGGAAGACGACATGGCGATTTGTTGACTTCGACTCACGGTTAAATTGACAGACGGTCAATTGAAAATCCAGTTTATAGACATCAAACGAAGGACTACGGTACCCAGACCTTTGGTGCAGTGGGTAGTGATGCACCCGGCAGTGGCTTGACGGGCGGTCTCCAGTGAGAGGTGGTGGCGGCTTCAATTATTTCAAGTGGAAGCTGCAGATTGGGAGCGTGGGCTCCCATGCAGCTATGTGGGCACTCGCGACAGCAAACACAAGGTGGCGCGGCTCGGTGGTGCGTAGGCGAAGTGCGCAGAAGCGCATAGGGCAGCGCATCGGTGCAAGGAGCAGCCTATCTAGCAGTCACTTGAGGAATTTTTTTATTTTTATATTTATTTAATAAAATATTTACAAAAGTATATTTTGTTTCAAAATTTTACAAAAATATACCCCCAACGCCCTCTGGGAGGGTGTTTTTTTTATGAAAACGTCCTCCCAGAGGGCGATTTGATGACGTGGCTAACGGCTGTAGGCCGGGCGGCCGACGACCGTCAGCACTTTTGCAGGCGGTTAGGGGGCCCCTGTAAAATGGCCCATTTTATTTAAAATTTTTTTTCTGAGTAGGCGATTTTTTACTGCCACATTATAAAACCCCCTCCCAGCTTCCGAAAAGTTTATAAAATTCACAAAAATAACAAAAAAAGAAGAGAGAGCTGAGAGTGAAGGCAAACGAAAATGACGAAGCCCTGCCGGTTTACGGATTCGTCTGCAGGTAATATTTTATGTCTCTTTACAATTTTCATTTCTATTCATCAAATGATGTAGTATGTGTAGTATTGTAGATCTATTGTAGTTGAGTATAACGGCTAAGGACATTAATAGGCCGGATGAGAGAAGTTACGTTTTTTACTAGATGAGTAGCACTAGTTCGAGAAATGCTAGGGAGATGGAAATGAGGACGATGATATTTTATTTTTTGTAGTCATGTGTAGTATACCCTAGGTATGTAGTTGTATAAGGTATTTTTGTCCTAGCGAGTTATAACTTGTGTTTATTTGTTTACAATATAGGTTGCTATAGATGCGTTCGGTATGTCCAGTTGTCAATGACCTCCGATTTGTGTGCCTTCGCCGATGTGTTGGTGCAGAGATAATTACAAAGTTGCAATAAGTGAGAAGGATCACACATATCGGCAAACATATTGGATGTATGCTAATTATGCGTACTCCCCGGAGAAGCCGAAGCCGCAAAGGAAAAAGGGGAAGTCGAAGAAGCCAGTGGAGGTAATACGAATTATCTTGTAGTACGAAATATTTGAACCTTTGAGCTAACAAATTTGCATATGTCAAGGCACCGAAGCCTCCTCCGCCTTTGTGCGACTTTGTGCAGTGGATAGATACTGAGGTCCATCCACAGGACGTAGAGTTTCTTCGTGGGTTAAAAGATTGGAACAGGGAACAACGCGAACATCTTTGAGCCAGAGAAGTAGAGTGGGAGGCTGAGCAGAAGAGGAAGGAGGAGAAGGAGCGGCAGGAGAAGGAAGCCCGTAAGGCAAACAGAGAGAGGAAGCGGGAAAGGGCACTACGTGCAAAGGAAGCTGGGCCGGAGGCGGCGAGGAAGGGGAAGTATCCACGCTACACACGGTAGTTGCATATCTAGTCGGATATCCGTTTGAAATACCCTAAGGCATGTAATAACGATAACTAGAAACGTTTCATGTGCCGTTTGTACTCGTTGGATGGATAATTTCATTAGGTTCGTAAGTAATTAACATCTGCTCGGTTGTCATTGCTAAAGCATCTAGGCCCCGTTGTTAATTTGGTAATCAATGACAAGCGCTACTTGTGGACTAACTCTTATGGTTAAGTATATGCAAGAGAAGTTAGATTCACATGCCAAGAAAGATGACGACCGATTAAAATCGACGGCACAAAGCTATGGAGCGAAGATGAACAATCTAGTGATTTGCTTAAACGATCGAGGTGTCGGACGATCGAATGTAAGCTAAGTTTTCTTTTTAGCTTTGCCGTACTATCAAGAGGGGTAGTAATTTTGGCGAAGAAATGATCAATTGCCGCACTAGGATATGCATGCTTGGTTTATCCTTTCATCCCTTGCCCTCTATTGCCTGGCGGTCAGACCGGCCTGGTGCAGTACTGCCTAGGTAGTTCGGATGGGGGTGGCGGTCGGATCGGCACCTCACCTACGGTCGGACCAGGTGGTGTCTGTTTCTGAGAAAAAGAGTGCATTTAATGCACCTCAACGGCTAGTTTTTTGGACCATTGAAGTAGACCCCGGTCGGACCGACCGCTTGCCTGCGGTCGGACCGGACATGACTTGAGTTGGGGGATTTCGTCCCCAACGGCTAGTTTTTGAGGGAGGGGCTATAAATACCCCTCCACCAGCAGCAAGAAGGTCTTCTTGGCACTTTCTACAACCGCTCGGAATCTACTTTCGCCGTGAAGTTGAAACTCGAAAATTCATGTTTTTTATTAGTTTTGTCGCAAACGTAGATCGTGAGGAGTACATCGTTTGATCGACGAGCATAAATGAAGTAAAGGGGTTTCTTCAGTAAATGTAGAATTAATAAAACATGATGTACAACAGGCGAATTACTACTGGTACAACGTACTATGGGCCCTGACCGTAACCTCTAGCCCTCTTCATCCTCCTACCCTGCGCTCGCACCTAACCCTGGGAGTATGCAGCCGGTCTGGTGGTACGGCACAGCCAGCGCGGATCACCTGCACGGGTGTGGTAGCAGGTGGGTCTTGTGTCTGCAGTGGCAGAGCTCCTTCGAGCTACGAGGAACCTAATACCTCATGGATCTCCTCGTCCTCGTCCTCCAAGTCGTCCCCCTCGAAAGAATTCTGTGCCCAACTGCTGCTGCGTGCGCCCTGCACGGAGGAGCCAGCGCCATCAAATATCCCCGGTGCTGTAGAGTGGAACCTTGTGCACAAAATTATTGATAATTGCAAACCGAAATTTTGCAAGGCAAAAGTAAACTTTGATATAACCTGAAGGACCTCCTGTGGTGGCCCCGGGGGCACTCCTCATGCCCTGTTGTGTGTGTTGTCGTATGTGGTACGCTCCCTGCATCGACATGCTAGCTCCGGAGGGATGTAGGTACGGTGTAGTGAAAGCTGCACGGAAGCATATTGATGTAAAACGGTGCATGTCGTAGAAGGAAACATGTTATGAACCGATAGTTAGCGGAATTTATCTCTGGAGGGGCTAGTTGGCTGACTGGAACCCTGCGGATGCACTCCTGCTCTTGCTCCTGCTGCCTGTGGCTGTTGCTGCTGTACAGCTATGGGAGGTACTGCGTCGGCCGCACTACAAGTGAGTGCACGAATCACTATGTGCATCGCCTAACGAATTCTCCCGAAGGTCGTCCTCTGCTCGTCCGCAGTCAGCACGATCCCACTGTCCAACCGTCCAAACGTCGCGTTCACATCAGTCTGAACCTATCGCGCTGCGTCGGCCTATTTCAGATATGACGTGAATATGCGTTAGAATCGTGGACACCTACAAAGAGAATAGCAAAGTGAAAAGATAATGTAACTTACTGCGGAAGTAGTCCTGGTCACGGTGTCTAGGATACGTGTCCGTCGTAGCGACGACGTGTGGTTGTGGATCATCTAGGGTGAGCGTCACGCGTGTGCGGTATGGGGCTGGTACCACCTGAGGTATGCTAGGTTGGTGTCCTCAGTGTGTGGATGTATCTAGTTGATGACCTCCTCTGTCGCCAACAACCAGTTCTCCATGTACTTCTGCAGTTAGGGATACCACTAAGCGCCGCCTGCCTGTCCCCTACGATTATACCTATTTGCAGAGAGTGTATTAGACTACATTAAAGAGTTGTAGTACTCAACAAAGATCGCAGCTGTACTAACCAGTGCACGTCGCGCGGCACAACGATCTCGACAGGCACAGGAAAATGCTGATGTAGGCTGAACTGTCGCATCACGCGCTGCGGACAGTGGGGCTCGACAAAGATATCGAACACCAACAGCTGTGTCATCATTCAGTACGCCTGGTCACGCGTGCAAAGAGCCGAAAGTCCGAGCGGTGCACGGGCCGCGATGGCCTGCGGACTATACGGCTCCCAGACGATGTCGCTGGGCAGCAGGCGGTCAAACTCCATAACGAAGTCGGAGTAGGCCCTCCTAACCTGCATGTGGGCGTAACGACGCTGCAAAATAGGTAAGGCAAACACGTCAGTGTTTGCGCATAAGTGGTAAATATAGAATTTCACGTTACGTACCTCATGGCGACGCCATACCATCCCCATAGTCGGACGGTTCTCGGGCCACTGCTCGTACAAGCCTCCAAGGCCACCCTCGTAGGGAGAGTGCTGAATCAGAGGACGGCCTATTGCGAACCGCTTGGCCGCCCATAGCTGTAGAAGGAGAGGGCAACCGGCGAGAATCGCACATGGATCGGTCATTGTGCACGCGTCACAAAGAGCACGGTACGTCGCCACTAGCACAGCAGAACCCCAGCTCCACTGCGGTACGCAGCCGTCCTCGCTGTCGACGATCACACGAGCGTAGTAGATCAGTCCCTTGTCCACCGCGTGCCCCGTCGTGCTGGTGAACATCACCCACCCGAACAGCCACAGCAAGTATGCTTCCATGCTCCGCCACACCGAGTATTTGTCGGTGTCAGGGTCTAGCTGATCAGGCTGTAAAGCAAGATTATAGTCAGGACCACTGTTGCTTTATAGGTCGGATGATAGTGAATCAAAGGAATCCACGACTTACGGTGAACTGTAGCAGCCACGTCTGCGAGGGGCCGCTCGTGGTGTAAGGCGGTAGCAAACTCGGCATACCAAGTTCAGGACGACGGTGCACGGGCTCGAACCGAGCAGTGATGTCCTGCGACCAACTATGCGCCCCGTCAACCGGACTGACTGCGTCCCCTGCGAGGGAAAGTCCTAGCAGGTAGGACATGTCCTGCAGTGTGGGAGTCATCTCGCCACACAGTAGGTGGAACGTGTGGGTCTCCGGTCTCCAGCGATCTACCAGTGCTGCCAGAAGTGACCGGTCAGCGTCCCATCGCCTGGCGGGTCTCTCCCGTCCGGTGCAGGCTCAGCTAGCCTGCACAGCGGAAGAAGTCTAGCCTCACGCAACCTGCAGAATATAGCACTGTATTCAATATTAGGGAACATAGATAAGTACAAATGATGTGAATGAATGCTGGTACAGCTCTTACCTCTCACGGAACCGGGGGTCTATCCGCAGGAGGTGAGGTGAAGGCCGTGGACAGAAGGTGGCTAGCTGGGCACCCTCGACGGCTGACAGGTAAGACCGGTGGGACTGGTCGAGGCCCCGGTCGAGCAGCTCTAGTGTATGGTGCGCCATACTTGCATGCAAATAGAGAGTTAGCGTAAATTTTATTGTCAAAACAACAAGAGTAAGTTTGCAAAGTTAATTGAACAACCACATTACAAATTATTGTTAAGGTTTATAACATTATCCTTCTATAACAAAGATCAAGCATAGATTTACACTACATCGTAGTACCACCAAATGCTCGAGAACGCCTAGGACGGGGTCGTCTTGAAGTTGTGCCTTCACCCGTAGGACGAGTGCCATCAGCGCCTAAACCCAACGGTCCAACTTCTGCCACACTTGAACCGGTTGTATCTTTTGGATATTTCTTATATGTATGACATGTTTGGTCGCACTTTGAACAACGTTTATGCCTTCCACCGCCTTCTGACTCATTCATGTTATTACGGATGCGTCTTGTCTTGCGGCGACCTGCTTTATCCCTCAATTTTGTTGGGTCAGAAATGTAGATAGCTTGAGGATGCTCTATAGTAAATGTCCCCGCAATACCTAAGTCATATATCTCTCCACTCCAGGTATTGTAGATTGCTTCTTTTCTAAAATATGGTGAGACAAAATAACGTGCTTCTATCCCGCACTCACCGCTCGCGGCAATAACATGAGAACATGGCTTGTGGAACAGAGTAGGCTTTCGGCACAAGCACTTGCATGTCCCGTCTTCCTTTAGCACGCACTCATGCACAACTCTTTTGCGGTAGATTCCGCGCATGCCCTTGTCGACACACAATATTTCAAATCTATATTCTTGTGTACCTTGAGGTATAGCTTAATGTCTTCGGGTCTTTTTACTTTTATCTTGCAGGTACTTAGTCAGTAGTGTGCCAAAGAAAAGATTATTATCCGCCATTGAGGGGCCGGCTGCTCTGAACCGATCTCTGAAGTACTTTCATGTGCCATGCAAGATAAATTCAACTATGCCAACAAGTGGGAGCCCTCGAATATCACGCATCACCCAGTTATAAACCTCTACCAAATTTATGGTCATTATGCCAAATCGAGAGCCATCCTTGTCATATAACAATGCCTATTTCACCTTTGACTCATTCTCAATCCACTCCGAAAATTTTCTGACTGAGGATGCTGACCTTCTTCTCATATGAGGTCCGTCACTTGATAGAGGTCCAAGAGCTTGTGGAGCCTCATCCCCTATAAGGGTAGCCCTCCTGGACTGCTCATCTGTTTGTTTAGAGATCAGCTCATCCAACCTCCTCCAAAGCTCATTGAATTTCTTTTCTTGATTCTGGGCACACAGTCTCTTGAAAAGATCCATAAGGTACTTATTCTTAAACTGTCTGTAGAAATTAGCACCCATATGACGCATACACCATCTGCTTTGGACATCAGACCACCTTGGTGGGTATCCCTTCTCAGCACATTCATATCTCAATTCCTCAATTGCCCGCAGCAAGCCGGCGTGACGGTCATGTATGAGGCATACGTCTGGTCTCATCCGTACACTGCAGATTTAACTCCTTCTAGGAACCAATACCAGCTAATAATGTTCTCACTCTCAAGAAAAGCAAAAGCCACCGGTAGAACTTAGTTGTTCCCATAAACTCCGATTGTTGTTAATATCTGCCCTCTATACTTTTCAGTCAGAAATATCTCATCGATGCAGAGGATGGGACGACAATACACAAATGCCTGAATGCAAGCACCTAATGCAAAGAATACCCGTTACAACATACTTTTATTACCATGGTCAATTAATGGAAAGGTTTTCAGGTCATAGCAGGTCTTCGGATTCCTCTGAAAAATACAGCTTAACAGACAAGGCAAATTACCATAAGATGCTTCAAATGTACCAAACCTCATCTCTACAACCTTCTGTTTTGTCCTCCAAGCTAATGGTGTATTTGAATTTCTCTTCAATATGTCTAACAATTGACCTTGGTCCGTACTCCAAGTTGTTCACAATGTGAGAGTACATCTCTGTTGCAACAAATACAGATGTCATGTTTCTATGATATTTTTCAATACCTTGTAAGTAATATGAATGCTCGGTCACGATTGAAACTTGCCAATAATCTTTTCATTTACCCTTGAATGCATGTATGTCACATCCTGATATTAGCCACACTAAATAATACCTGAGAAAAATACCCAAGAAAAATAAATTTAAATGGCCAGAGGAATTAATTAAAGGTGTAAAATGCAAAATAATAAATTATTGTGGCCGGGAATATTTTTCTTTTGTTCCCTGTGCCAAAATACATTAACTGGATTTTAGTGGAATTTTCAGAGCAGAGGAACTATTTTTAATAAATCAAAAATGTTTACTAGAATTAAAATCGCTCTGGAAAATCTTTTCTCTTTTTCCTTTCTCTTTTTCCTCTCTTGGGCCGCCGGCCCGTCCTTGTGCCGGCCTCTCCGCGCGCCCACCGGCCTGCTCCTCTCCCTGGCCTCTTTCTCCTCGCACTGGGCCGGCCCATCCCCCGCGCGCGCCGCTACTCCCGCTCGCTCTCTCTGTGCGTCGGGCCCTGCTCGTCAGGTCGCCTCCCGCCGCACGCCCGCGCGCCCCGCTGACAAGCCGGGCCCGCCTGTCAGCCCCGTCTTCTACCTCCGTACAAATCAGGCGGAGGGGAAAAATCCCCTCCGCCGTCCGATCGGTGCCCATGCCTGTCTCCTCCCGCGCTCGCCTCTCGTTCAAACGGGCGCGGACCAAGTCCACCCCCACTCCCCCACTTTCCCCAGTGTCCTCGTCCCCTCTCTCTCGCAAATCCCGCACATGACCCCGACGCCGCCGCCCTCAACCCGGAGCACGATTGGAGCCGTTCGGCCTCGATCTCTCTCGCCCGCGGGCATAAAAAGCCTCCCCGCCCTCTCCTCCGCCTTTTCCCCAACACGCTGAGCCTCCCCGTGCCCTAAAACCCCGTCGCCACCGCGCACCCGAGCCTCCGTCGCTTTTCGCTGACTCCGACCGTCGCTCGCCGCCGTTCCAGACGCTGCCAAGCCACACCGCCACCGCCATCACCTCTGCCGTGCCACGTCGCACCTCGGCCGCCACTTCGTGGAAGCCGAAACTCGCCGGGACGCCTCGCCCTCGCGCACGGTGAGTTCCGGTCCTCCGTCTCCTCTCCGACCGGCAATTTCCGCCGCGCCGCGTCTCCGTTCTCTGCTCTTACTCCTTTCCTGTCCTCCTCATCTTCCAGGACACCTCGGCCGCCGCCTCTCATTCGTTCCAGCCGTCGGAGCTCCGTCGCCGACGTCGTCCTGAAGCCATTGCCGCTTCTTCATCACTGTCGTCGTCCACGTGTCGTCGCTCGTCGCCGCGAGCCACCGGTGAGAATCCCCTCCGCCTCCCCGTTCCATTTCGCCTTTCCGCATGCCGCCGCCGCGCCGTGTGGTCACCGCTGGTGACCATCGGGTCGCGTGCGCGCCGCCGCCGCCTGCTCGGGACGGCCGGCTTGGGCCGCCGTTCCCCGGGGCCGTCCGATCTGCCGGGTGGCAGATTGGGGCCGCCCGCGTGCTCGCCCGCGTAGTCGCCCGTATTGGCGCCATGTGGCGCACTCGCCTTCGGCCGCGGTGGACTCGGTCCACTATGCGCCAGCCTCTGTGCACCGCTGACTAGTGGGGCCCGCTGGTCGGCGCCGCCTCTCTCGGGTGATGCCATAAATCGGATTAATGCGCATTAAATCGCTTGTTAATTATATTTGCACTAAAAATCATAGTAAAACTTCTAAAAATTCATAACTAATTCATACGAACTCCGATTAAGTCCATTCAAATTTCATTAAATCCAGAAAAATGCCAAGAATTCATTAAAAATACTTTCAGTCCATGTTTGTTGGCCCCCATGTACTGTTTTTAATTGTTTATGTATTGTTTGTTGTAGAATCCGACGCCGGTAATTCTCCTGCATATTTCGAGATCGTAGCAGAGTACCTTGAGCCGGAGCAAGGCAAGTCACACTGTTACCTTGATCACTCTGTACCCATTTTTCGCTAAATTGCTTTGTTTACTCAAATAAATTGCATTATTTTAATATTTCATGTGGATGGGTATTACCTATACAATGTTAGGACTTAGCCATGGTTTTGAAACCTGAATCCTTGTCACCTGGGTAATAATGTGATTAGATTAGAATTCTTAGGATGCTTAGCCATGCCTAGCAACGTAGCTCACATGGGAACTAAATACTATATCTTTTATATGACTCGACTCTATGTCGTAAAAATGGAACTTTGGATAGGTTGTTGGTAAATTACTAAATTTGGACCTAAATGGTGGGCTGTGGGTGTATGGTTTTGCTTGTCACACCCATGGCAATTAAGGACCGGTTCGCTGGAATCACTTGGGCAACTTTCCATACTTGCCACAAGCCAGCGTGGGCAACGGCTGAGCTTGAAGCGTTTCTTCTCCCTCTTCTAGGCACCGAAGAAGAGGGTGAGCGGGATGGAGTTGGGTCGGCCCGGGGTAGGGTTGATCGACTGCCGGATTCACCGTGGCACAAGGAGGGGTAGCCTGGCCAATATGGCGTGTCCTGTCGGCAGGTGCAACCTCAGCGTAGTGTGAATGGTTAGGGAGGGGTTGCGTGAACGGTCCTGTCACAGCCTCTCACGGGACATCGTGGTGATGTACTGGCACATGGGAACATGTGTGGTGATGTGTCTTGTGGGTACAGTTGTACACCTCTGATCAGAGTAAATCTATTCGAATAGCTGCGCCCGCGGTTATGGGCACATTGGCCAAGACTCACCATAATTAGTCTCACCTATAGATAATTAATCTGGTTTTACCAAACTGGTGTGGTGGAAGGTGTGAGTCCGGTCGACGTGTTGAGTTGACCGGGGGTGGCCGGTTAGTGTGGTGTAACGCTAATCGGTGGAGACCGGTGAGCGTGGTGTAATGCTCATCAGTGACGCCTGGTGGACGTGGTGTAGCGTTCATCAGCGCTGTCACATCCCTAGATTTAATTTCAGGTAATTGGGTTATTCCCTGCTGTCATTAGCGTGCACATTTCAAATCTTTGCATTTCTACTTCTTGCAAAATTTATGTTTGTAACAATTAAACCCTCAATAATAAAACCCTAATCGGCAAAAACCAAACATTACAAAAAATGCATCAAATTGAACAGAAACATATGGGGGAAATAATTTATTCAAATACTAGCTTATGTATCATGAATCAATATAATTTTTCCAGAATTTATTTCATTAGTTTAGACCCCTTAAAAAAATTCAAACAAGTTTCAGCCTGGGTCCTTTTTCCTTGACCTATGTATTTGTATAGTCTACGGATTTTCTAGAGATATTTGGTTGCACATAAAATCATGGAAAAATCCCTGTGAGCACTTTTCCACATAATCAATCCACTATAAATTTTACATGATTTTATCACTTCATTGGTACTTCAATAAAATCCCTCAAAACAGCAAAACTAGGAGGCTAGCTGAAATGAATAGGTATACTTCCTACCACCAGTAATTTTGGCACAATTTAATTCCCAAAGAAATCACATAAAATAATAAGGGCAAAGCCCTAGGGATATAAATTTCACTGCAGAAGAACTGGACCTGCATGCCTACTTTGCAATTTCACCACAGATTAACCAGACCTCTTCTAACCACGAAATTTGGCCAGCAGGTTAAACACATCTTTCTCTATCTCCAATAATTTTCCCATAATTTATATCCCTTATTAACCTACTGGAATCACAGATGCAAGACAGCTGTCCATACAGCTCACAACACTTAGTCTCTAGAGATTTCTCCTCTCTATTTCACTTCCAGGTGGACCCCACAACCCCCTGGCCCACCTGTAAGCCATAGCACAGCATGGGACAGTGTGATTCACCAACATTCCTACCCATACTCCTCTCTCTTTCCTAGGTTTCCACTACTTGGACCCACAAAACATAGACTAAACCTAGCCAAGAGTGTGTGAAAAAGGTTGTCTTACATGTGGGACACACCTTGGACCACTGTGGAACTGGAGCAGCTCAGCAGTTGCATGTCACATGTGCCAGCATCTTGTTCTTCTCCCTCACAGCTCACAGAGGCACAGAGAAGAGCACAGCACTAGGGACCATCGATCATTTCGCCTCAAACTTCACCAGCAGAACCCATTCTCCATCCTCTCCACGTTCCCACCGGAGAAACCCACGGAATCCCCAAGGATCACCGCCGGCAGCCTCACTTTTCCCTCAGCCGGCAGTGTTCGATCGGTCCCGAGCCAACGTCGGTGAGCTCCATCCTTTCCCAACCACAGGAACATGATGAGCACCTCCTAATCGTTCCATGTGCACAACCCCAGGTTTGCTGGTCGGAGCCGCCGTGCCGCCGCCGTCCCTGTTCTCTACGCTGCTGAACTGCCGCCGCTCGGTTTGTCCCTGTTCCGGCGAACTCCGGTGATCCCAGCCTGAGCCACTGCGCCAACGTCGTCGCCTCACCTCTAGAAGCTAGCTGGCCGAAGGAATTGAGTTATGATGCCGTGAAGCTAGAGATCGGCGTCGTCTTCCCCAAGTCCGGCCGCCTGCCGCTGCCGTCGATTTCTTTTTCTCCAGTGAGTCCTAGCTTGATTTCCTCACTCTGGAAGCACCCCTAGGGTCCCAGCAACCTCATTCCTTCCTTGGTTTGCTAGCTCTTGGACCGAGTCGAGCCAACGTCGTCGTCTCGAAGGTTTCCGCTGCTGCCGGACAGTTTCCGCTATCGCCGTTGCTGTCCCAGCGTCGCCAAGACTAGCACAACCTTTGGTAAGCACTCTGGTACTCCTTAGACGCATACGCATGCTTTGGCTCGGCTAGTTTAAGCCCGTAGGGCGATTTGCCTCATCGACCCGAACCACTCCGCCGCTTGCATCGCCTTCGCCGTCGATTCCGGTCACCCGAGCTAGCAAGAAGACCACCCTTAGCTTCGCCTTGGTCCCCTCTATCTTTCTTCTGTTGGCCGCCACCCGAGCCGCGCCGCCGTTCGCCGCGGGCGCCGGCAAACAGAACCGGCGGCCCAGTCTGCTTCGCTCTCCTCTGTTTTCTACCGCTGTCATGTGGGCCCGAGCTGGAGGAAAAGAGTAAAGAAGAAAGAAATAGGAAAATAATTAAAGGATTTAATTTACAACAGAAAAATAGTTAAACTTTGTAAATTCATAACTATTTCATTTTAACTCCTTTTTGAGTGAACCAAATTTTGTTGGATTCAATAAAACTTGTACTTCATTTCTGTAAAGTAAAATATGGCCGACACAGTATGGGAAATCTCTAAAAATTTGTATGATGAATGTATATTTTTGCATAAAGAACATGTAAAAACTTAGTGAATTCACCCTAAATATAAAATACAGTAAACCCAGGTACAGAAGCCTCACCAAGCCCTGTTCTTTTTCTCTAACATGAATATGACATTTTGTCTATGTAAATCATATAATAGATCAAATGATATAAATGAAAAATGGAGTATATATATATTTTTTCCAAAGTGCACAAAAGCTTCATTCTTTTCCAAAAATGAATTGGACCTAGGATCAGTAAGCTCCCCTTGGCATGATTTCTCACTTCTGTAAAGTTATAACACTTTTATATACTAAAAAGTATTTCTACAATCATTAAATGTGTAGGGACTTTAAAATACATAATAAAATGTCTATAAATCCAAATTAAGTAAACTCAATTTTGCTAGAACCAGTAGGTTATGCTCTTTTATATAACAATACTTGCCTTCTTGAAATCTTAATAGAAAATTTCAGTCAAATATAATAACTTAAGGCCACAATTCAAATAATTACAAAACTGCCATTTTCAGCTTTCCTATCTTGTTGTTTTTGTAACTCATCAACCGTAAAAGATTTTGAGGTGACTCTTTCACTAAAATTCACTTTAGAATGTGGCCTACCCACTGTATTTATCCCAGAATTTATTGATCATTTTTGCATAAGCATCTTTAATTGATTCTTATTTGCATATTCGCTTTTTATCGATAGATTCGGAGGTTTCGGAGTACGAGGAAACTAATCCAGAGGTTGAGTGTGAACCTTCTCTGCAACAAGGCAAGCATCTAAGCATATTGAACCTATATTTTCAATAAATTGATTTGGTTGCGAAAGAAATGTCTATATGCATGTTTCAGTCTATTTAAATTGGAAAAACGGGTAGAGACAATATTACCCAATTGTATGCACTTCCATTCTGTCGATGTTTTACACCGGCAATAAATATATGGGACTACTCGGCGGATGGAAACTCGGTGGATTGCAAAGGAACACAAAGAGATTTTATACTGGTTCAGGCCCTCGATGTGAGGTAATACCCTACGTCCAGTTTGGGGTGTATTCCTTTGAGGAATTGTGGTGGCGATTCTGATGAACCAACTCAACCTGCCCTCAGGGGGCGCCTTGCCTCTCCTTATATACTGGGGGACAGGGTTATAAGGTAGGAGTCCCAACCGGATTACGGCCAAGGGATCTCCTCTTAGAGATATAGCGCACCCAACTAGGACTGTGTTTTCCTTATCGTACAAGGCAAAGTCTGCCGAGTGTGGCTATATCCCTAATTACACGGCTAGGCCCATCCTCTATCCGAGTGGCTCATATGCTTGTCATGAGGTACCCGGGGCCCATGGCACCCACAGTAGCCCCTGAGACCTTCATAGTTGAGTCACAGCTGATGCCGAGTGCTCATCCTCCATGGTGAAGTCTTCCCGAGTGCATTGCTCCCGAGTACTCTTTGTTCGAGTGAGTCTTCTTCCCGAGTCCTGCTTCATGTCAGCTGGCAGCGAGGCTATGAAGGGCTTTATGTAGATATATGAATAGTGTGCACCGAATAGGTGCACCTATTAGGTGTAGCCCCCGACTTTGTGCTTAATTGTGAAGACAATTAAACATAAAGTCAAAGATCTTTAACCTGGAAGTCTTTCCCGAGTAGATTACTACTGGTATATGAGACTCTTCGGTATCATGTCAACCGGAATATGATTTATAGTCTTGCCGAGCAGGGAACTACCTGTATGTAGGACTCTCCGACTTCATGTCAGTCGGAATGGGTATTTATAGTCTTGCCGAGTAGGATGCTACTCGTATATGGGACTCTTCAGCGTCTTGTCAGCTGGAAAGATGGGTTTATAGTCTTTCCCGAGTGGCGTCCCACCCAGAAGTTAGACTCTTCCGTGTCATGTTAGCGGGAATGAGAAATTTATAGTCTCTCCCGAGTAGTGCACTACTCGAAAGTTATACTCCTCCGCATCATGTCAGCGGGAATGAGAAATTTATAGTCTCTCCCGAGTAGTGCACTACTCAAAAGTTAGACTCCTCCGCATCATGTCAGCAGGAATAATGTTGCTCATGGCAACTGATGGCTACACATGTAGGCCGAGTACCACTTTATGAAAATAAATCCACAGCGTGGTCAGGTGTACCCGAGAAAGATACCTGCATCCTCAATTTTAATGAAGACCTGCTTGTGATCCTTGTAAGGATATATCCTCGAGACCTGGTGGATAAAACAAATACCCAAACACATATGTTTAGCAATAAGGCTCTCATGAAGCATATCTGTTTACCTCATCGGCTCCTGTTGGTAGCACCAGCGCTATAATTTCAACTCAGCCTGCGGGTGGCCCACATGGAGCATGCTACTGTAGGAACTCATATCTTGATGGCTGCTACCAAATAAGCCGGCCTGAGCCGACCTACCCAACATAGCTCTATAGAAGTATCATCCATCGCATGTTAGGATGAGTACTTCGGTGTAGATGACCTCAATCAGCCAGAAGAATCCTTGCCCGCGAGCCTTTCCGACTTACGTTCTGGATGCAATCTGGTTGCCACATAAGCCTAAGTAGGTATATTGCAGAATCTGCTTGCCCTCCTCAGGTGCGACGCGGTGCATGAGAACCTTGGGTGCGCTTTGACGATGTAAGTCTTCTCTGACTTGGATAAAGCCGAACAAGGTACCCAAACCTTGCATTAGCAGAGGGTTCGGCTGGTGACCCTCATGGGGCGTACCCTATCCAACAGAGTTATGGCCAAATAAGGTACCCGACCCTTACATTAGCATAGGATTCGGCTGGCGACCCTTATGGGGCATACCCGATCTGACAGAGTTGCGACCAAATAAGGTACCCAAACCTAGCATTAGCATAGGATTCGGCTAGCGACCCTCATGGGGCGTACCCTACTTAGCCGAGTTGCGACCGAATAAGGTACCCGAACCTAGCGTTAGCGTAGGATTCGGCTGGCGACCCTCATGGGACGTACCTCACCCACTCGAGTAGTATACGACCCCCAACTAGCGCTGGAGGTTGGTCGTCAGCTCACATGGAGCGTAGCTGGGGAAGATGTCGTCCCGACTGGTGCAAGTACTCAGTCAGTAGCCCTCGTGGAGCATCCCAAGTGTATTTTGGCAGACCTGTCCAGCCCCTGAGCATAAGAGATAGGCTCGCAGCCCTGAGTTCCTGTCACGCGTATCCGGAGCTGGCCCTGCACTATAAAGATACCGAATGAGTAGCATCTGATGATGAAAACAATCACCTGAATAAAATGTATTTTATAATATATGTAAATACGTGTTCTTCCTCTTACTGATATTAATTTCTTCGAGTAGTTGACCCCTTACGTTCAAGCACTCTGCCCGACTAATCATAGCCCCCTAGCGCCGGGAGTTGGCTCATGGCTCTTTCCCAGACACGCGTTTTGGGTGACTTGAGTTCGTCTTTCATGGAGCAAAGTTTCACGGATCAGGATTTATGCTACTTGAATACTTTTGCAATCATTTAAGAGAAAAGGACAGAAAAAAGTGCAGCTTGTGCACCTATTAGGTGTAAGTGGCTGCAGCAATGGCAAGGCCAAATGAAGAACTATTTATCAGAGAGCGACTTAGCTGTTCGGTATTTGGGAGTGGGGATGCCATCCTTGTGTTTGGGCTTTTGAGCCCCCGAGCTTGTCACTTGTTCTCCTGATAATCTTCAGTTGTTGAAAGTCGAAGACGGTTGTGACCGATTGCCACAATGAAGCCGTCTAACTTGTGTTTGCGACTCCCGACTTTAGTCGGGACCGCGTCGTTGGTGCCCTCCCGTTTCTTTTGTCAGGGTGCCTTCTTGTCATCGAGGGCCTCAGCCACAGCGTCAGCCGAGTCGGCGTACTTGTTCGCCATGTCGAATAAAGCCTTGACAGAGTTAGGAGGCTTCTGAGTGAATTTAGCGATGAACGAGGTGTCTTTGACTCCTTTTCGAAAGGCAGCGATGACGACCTCGTCCTTGATCTTTGGGATTGAGTTCTTCTTCTCAGAAAACCTCTTGATGAAGTCACGAAGAGACTCGTTCTTCCTTTGATGCAACTGATATAGGTCATACTCGGAAGATGGCCTCTCGTATGTTCCCTGAAAGTTGGTGATGAAGCGTTCTCGGAGTTCTCCCCAGGAGCCGATTGATTGCTTGGGAAGTCTCATTAGCCATGTCCTCGCTGAGTCGGTTAGAGCGACTGGGAGGTAGTTAGCCATGGTTTTGTGATCTCCTCCGGCTGCTCGGATTGTCAGTGTGTAGACCGTGAGCCAGGACTCAGGATTGGTCTTGCCGTCGTATTTTTCGATGCCTGTAGGCTTGAAACCCGATGGCTAGTTGACTTGTTGTAGCTCCTGGGTGAAGGCCGGTACGCCTTCATCTTCATGAGGATTCCGACCCTGGCTACGGCGTTAGAACCGCTCGTGATGAAGGCCGAAGCGCTCGTTCTCGTCTTCCAGTTGGCGTTGCTCGTCTTCCTCTCGTTGGCTACGGCGAGCGTTGATGTCCTGCCGACGGTCACGCTGTAGTGGGTCTCGGAGATCCTGATTGTCCCGACGGTTGCTTCGACGCTACCGGTTGTTGTTGGGGTTGCCGAGTGACGTTTGGCGTGACTCCGTGTGCTGCCGACTAGAGCCGGCCCCTCGGCGTCACTTTGAGGTGGATGAGGCTGCCGCTGGGGAAGCCGACCGGTTGGTCGGTATGAGGGTATCGCCCGACTGTTGGTGCTGCTGACATGCAGTGGCGGTAAGCATGGCTTTTATCCTTGCGATCGTCGGGGTGGCCTGGTGATTAGGCCCGAATTGGAGTGTATCTAATAGAGTTGCAGCGGCCACAATGTTCTGTTGAGGAGTAACGAAGACATTGTGGTTGCTGACTCGGGTTTGGAGGATTTGTTGCTAAGCGGTTTGCCCAGCCCTTTGTAGAGTGTCGTGCCGGCGTCTTGCTTCCTCCTCTTGTTGCTCTCGCAGTCGGCGTGCTTCCTCCTCTTGCTGCTCGCGTAGTCGGCGTGATTCCTGAGTAGGAGTAGAGCCTTTGGATGCCATAAAGATTTCTCGTGGCGGGGAGAAGCTTGCCGAATTGCTGTCCGACTTAGAGTCGGAATCCAACTGAGAGTCGTAGTCCGACTGAGAGTCGTAGTCGGAATAGTTGATGGGGGTGATTATAACTCCGACCTCCCTAGATCCGATCTCGAGCAACTCTGGGCCATATCCGAATCGAACTCCAGAGGATCAGGTTTGCCGCGTCGGATGTTGTCTGAAGATATCCGTAGCGTTGCCGAGTCTGTACGGGAGATTGACGATCTCTTCCCTTCTTAGCTCGATCCTGGCCGGCTCAAGGCCGAGTCCGAGTCGAGCATTAAAGGAAAGTGTTGTCCCGAGATCCGGACAAGATGAAGATTGCCGCAGTAAGTCGATGAGGGTTGCTGCAGCGTCGTGTGGACTGACTGGGGCGAAGTCGGCCGGTTCCCTGGCAGATCGGATCGAGTCCGAGCCGTCGATTCCGGTTGCTGGATCCATCGAGCTTGTAGATGTAGATCGCGCCGAAGCCCTACCTGGCACGTGAACTGTCGATGTTTTACACCGGCAATAAATATATGGGGCTACTCGGCGGATGGAAACTCGGTGTATTACAAAGGAACACAGAGAGATTTTATACTGGTTCAAGCCCTCGATGTGAGGTAATACCCTACGTCCAGTTTGAGTTGTATTCTTTTGAGGAATTGTGGTGGGGATTCTAATGAACCAACTCAACCTGGGAATATGTGGCTGATAGGTGGGGCCCTTTGTTAGTGGCTGGGAGAGAGAGGCTGGGTGGTCCACATGTAAGTGATAGAGAGGGGGTGGGGCCACATGTCATTGGAGGAGAGAGAAAGAGGCAAGGGTCCACATGTCAGTGCAAGGAGAGAGAGACTAAGGGGTGTGGCCCTCATGTAAGTGGCAAAGGGTTGAGGAGGGTACATGTCAGTGGGTATAATTTTATGGGAGTAATTTTAAATAAATGGGCCCACATGTCATTCATGCAGGAGAGAGAAGGATGGGACCCACATGTAAGTCTCACATTATTTAAAATGAAGATTAATTAAAATTTTTAATGGGGCCGGGCCCATTGGTCAGGAAGAGAGCGGGACTGATTAGGGGATTAATTAAATCGGGGCCCACATGTCATTGGAAGAGGGAGATAGGTTAATCAGTTGAGTCCACATGTAAGTGGTTCTTTAGTTAAATTAAAGATTAACCAGTGGGGCCCGTATGTCAAAGAAGAGGGGGGCTGGTTTCAGGAGCTGAGGAAGAGAGAGTGAGAGGGGGTTGGTCGGAGGAAGAGAATCGATGGCCGACAGCGCTCGCCGTCGTTTGTCCGGACTACGGTGACCCACAACGGCGGAGCTCGGTGGCCGGCTGCGGAGAGGACGGGGAAGAAGAGGGGCGGCTCTGATGAATGGGAGGGGGCCTGATGACGCCTGGCGACAAGGGACAGAGGGCGGCGGCGAGAAGGATTGACGCGTGGTGGCAGCGGGGTTCGGGAGGGGTTGGAGGTGGCCTTGGGGTGCGGCGGCTCGGGATTTAGAGGGGAGAGGGGGTCGGGGAGGGAAGCTCACCAAAGAGGAAAAATTACGGTGGTAGCGGTGATACTTAGAGCTCGGCTCGGGCGCGGTGAGATTGAGGGACGAGGAGCAGTGGGAGAGCGGCGGCCATTTATAGGTGAACGCGGGCACAACCCGACAAGGAAGAGAGGCGGTGGCCAGCGAGATATTTCTCCTCCTCGCGACATGGCAGGTCGGTAGGATGGGACATGGCGCCGGGGAGATGGCGCGCCCATGTCGGTCGAAGGGAGGAAGAGAGGTATGGGCGTGGCTCGAGTAATGGGACGGCATGGGGGAGGAGAGGTTGACTTCGGTGGCTCGGCCGAGATATATTTTTCGGGGTGGAATTTTTGTCGATCACGTGGTGCTCGTGCGGGAGAGAGGGGTGCGGGGAAGATGTCGGCCACGCGCTAGCGAGCGAGTGGGCGTGCACGGTCTGCATGCGGTTGGCGAGCGGCCTGGGGAGGCGGATCAGGTGGCGGGCGTGCGTGCGGAGGTGGTCGGCTCGGGGATGGGCGAGAGAGTTCAAGAGATGAGAGAGAAAAGAGAGAGAACGGGGGGAGGAAGAAGATGACGGGGAAGGAGAGAGGGAGGCTGATAGGGGGCCCTACGTGTCGGAGGCCGGGGTAAGCTAGGCTGAGGGAGTTGGGCCAGTGGTGGGCTAGTTGGCATGCAGACCAGGAAGGAAGAAAAGAGAGGAATGGGGAGAGGCCGATAGGTGCTGGGCCGGGGAGAGAAAAAATGATTAGGGCGGCCTAAGATCTGGAGGTTTTAGGATTTTTTTCAGGGATTTATTTGATGGTATTTTGGGATATTCGAATGAATATTTATGTTTTGAAACTTGATACCTTGGTCCCCAAAATTCTGAGAATTTTTATAGGACTCCTTGGCTAGGAGTTGATATATATATATATATATATATATATATATATATATATATATATATATATATATATATATATATATATATATATATATATATATATATATATATATATATATATATATATATATATATATATATATATATATATATATATATAATTTTGATTTTTGGAATGATATTTAAGAAAGGGAAGGAAGGGAGGGAATTCAAAGAGGCTTCGGACTCAAATTTGATTTTAACTGGGATTGTGACTCGAGGGAATTTTGGGGAATTGAAATATTGATGACTTCTAATGGAGGGCTGCAAAAGGAAATTTCAAAATTTGAACTCTGGTATCTGTTTTTGGGAGAGATTTTTAAAATGGAACTATTTGAGGTATCATGGAATTAAATTATTCGAGGAAATTTTGAGGTAGAGAGTTGAATTACAAAATTCGAGTATCAGGATTTTCGGAGGGGATTTTGAATCGGTCTTTTGGGGTTTCAAGGGAAGGGTTTAATTGAGATCCGGCATTTAGTTCTTAATTATTTACGTAAAGATACAAAATTTTTTGGAAAATAGGGTTTTTATTAAAATACTTTTAATGGCCTGGAAACTGGGGCGTTACACTAGTGCATGCTTTAGTGGTTAGTATGTCATCCGATTTTGCTTAATGCTTTCATGCCACTTGATTTAAGTGTGAGTTGCAAAAATGCCACTAGACCGTTAGAATTAATCTGTTACTCCGTTAACGGCTGAAAATTGTCCAAAATACCCTTTATTTCTTTTTTCCCCTCTTCCCTTGCTATCCTATTTACGTACCCTTCTATCAGTGCCGGTTAGATAAAAACCGATACTAACAAGGGGGTTTTCTGCCATTCATCCTATCTGTGCACCGCGCGTGTAAAACCCGACACTAATAACACCTCATCAGTATCAGTTTAGGAGATCAACCGGCACTAATAAGAGGTGTTATTAGTGACAGTTTTCAAGACAAACCGAGACAGATAAAGCTCTATCAGTGCCAGTCACTTTTCCTCCGTGCACCTGAACGTGTTCCTTCGCACCCTCCAATAGGTGGCCAACCGGGCCAACCGGGCCGGCCCAGCACGAAGCACGGTCCAGCAGCCACGGGCACGGTGCTGGCCCACGGCCTGCCACGTGCTCGCGCGCCCGCCCCCGCTAGTTCAAAATTTGAACGAGGAGGGCGCGTCGACGGCTTGGCTAGTAGGGCCGCGCATGGTGGCTGAGGCAGCATGGCCCGCTCGTGTCAGCGTGTCACGGCGTGACGCGTGGCGGGACAGGCCGGCCGCCCCACCCGGCCGTGAAATTCACAAAAAAAGAAAAATTAGGAAAAAAAAGAAAATAATCACTAGAAAAGTATGTAAAAATTTAAATACTACTAGAAAATGTGGGTAAAAGGAAAAAATAATTTCAACAAAGTAAGAAAAATATGAGGGGATTTTTTAATGATATCGGAGGCGAAAATTTTCATATTTTGTAAACAACAAATATAGCAACACATTTATACTTATGTAATTAAATTTCTGCATAAATATAGGAGAAAAATGTGCAGTAACATTTATTGAATTTAATATTACATAACTGTCTCATTAAAAACTTTATCATACAAAAACTCATATCTAAGAAAACCATGACAAAAAAAAAGAGTACAGCTAAAGGTCAAAACTCAAAAATAAAAATTTGCTATTCTAGTTTCTCATTTTTTAGGTAAAGATTATCGAACTGAGCAGCCAAATCCTGGTTCTCCACAGTGTGTTGGGCACGTTTCTTGGCTAGCTCCCAGTCTTTGACTGCTAATAACATTTCTACCACCTCGCTGCGGAGATTTCTTCCCCTCTCCTCAATAATTCTTTCACAGAGAGTGAAGCCCGATTTGGAGGATATCGTAAACACAGGCACCGTGAACATATCCCGTGCTAGTTTTGAGAGTATGGGATATTGGGTCTTGTGATCGTTCCACCACCCGAGCACGTTGAGATCTTCCTGGTTGATGGAGTCGTTGTCCAAGTAGGAGGATAGCTCATGGGCGTCATATGAAGCGTGTGCAGTACTTGCGGTGGTTGAACTTCCACCACCAGTGCTAGAAGAAGAAGAGGAACCAGCCTAAATTCGGCCTACTGTAATTTTCTCTTACTTGGTACAGGGACAGGTGGCTGCCCTATTTATAGGAAAAAATTTCACATTTTTCAGATTTTTTCGAATTTTTTTGCCCTCTAATGGCTACATTCGAAAAATAGCTCTTAACTACTGGCCGTTGTGCCATGTGTCGCATTCTGATTAGACCATCGCTGGGAAATATCCGTTGCCGCCATGCCTCCGTTGGGCCGTGCCCATGCTTGCCTGCTACAGGGACCAGGCCGTGCCGTGCCAACCCGGCATGCTGGCCCCTCGGCCTAGGCATGTCACGAGCAAACAGGCTGTGCCGACACGGCCCAGTAACAACCCTGTCTGAATCAATTCGAGACGGCTACTGTAGCATAGTGTCCGAACCGGCCTGATACCCCGTCCTCATCTTTTCATCCACCTTCTCTTCTCCTCCTCCCTGTCTCCTGCTGCTTCTCCTCCTCTCCCCGGCTGCCACAGGAAGGTTGTCGAGCCCCGCGCATGCCATTGTCGAACCCAGCCAGGCGGAGGCCGCTGTGCCACCATCGGGAGGCGGGGACCGACGTATCCGGCTACCGCGTCACCGTCGGGATACGGGGGGTCGACGGATCCGGCCAGTGGGATGTTGGAGGCCGCTGCCCTGCTGTCGGGAGGCGGGGATGCGAGCAGAGCGATCTTTGGCGAGAAGATGTGGCGGCGGAAGATGGCTCCACTTTGCCGACGAGCCGATCTGGCTGCTGCAGCCTTGAGCCGGATGTAGGGCACGACAATGGAAGATGATGCCAAGCTAAGCCCCAATTGCTTTCTCTTACCTTCTCATCCTTCTGTCTCTAAACCTTGTCCTCTTCTCTCTAACAGGCGGCTGTGGAGGGACGCTGGGAGTGGCTGAGGCTGGGGGTGGGTGGATCTGCAACGGTGGCAACACGACTCAGGGGCAGTGGCGGAGGTATGATCATCCCACTAATATGGTCTCTGAATTAAGGTGGATCATCAGAACAGGATAACCAATAGACGATCTGATTTAATTGCAAAGGGATTAATCTGAATTGCGAGTAATTAATCCAAATTTTCTTGATTAGAAATAAGAAATACCCCCCAAAAATACTCCACATGTTTAATCTGCCTATCAGATCATATGACCACCCCTTTCTTCTCCACAAACTGGCATGATACATATTTAGTTAGCAGAACACAAATGAAGTGAAATCTCCGTGTATTTGCAATCTGAATGGAGAGACATCAGTGTGCTAAGTAGTTACGGATCATATTATTTTCACTATATAGCCATCTATTTTAGTGGTTTCATGATATCTGAGTTGCAGTATCATTAAGTAGCTTCATCATGGTTCTTAACAGAAATATAAGCTAGAAAGAAATTTTACTATTGGCAAAGTCATTAAATATTAATACAAGTAAAACATTAATGAAAAAGTTCATAGTCAATAAATAGTAATAATTCAGTATAATTTACAAAGGCATAGATTGAAACCCCAACATTAATATCGGACCGGGTCAGCAGCACTATTTTTGCAATTTCTCTAAAACCTCTTATCTGAATTATACGAAACCAGTGCCATTAGAAAGATATCGATGAGACCTAGTACTTTTATTTAGACCAGAAAACTTGATACTTAATAGATTAATACCAGATTTCGTTTTACTATTTCAGCCTATGGATGAAAAATTAAATTCAATCAACCAGCAAACAAACTTGATCCCAATTTGAAATTTATGCATCTAGGGACTATTTGTATGTTCCCCTTGCAGCAAAGAGCCTCAGGTTGAACACGAATCTGACAAATTTCACGGTTGCTCCTTGCTCCTTTCCTCTTCTCCCTTCTCTTCCTCATGCTCCTTCCTTTCTCTGCTCTTCCTTTATTCCTCCTCTTTCCTAGCCGTAGCAGCTAGCAGTAGCCGACCAGTAGCAACAAGCACACCAGTGATCTATATAACTATATAAGAATTTTTTCATAACTTCAAAAAAGAATGAAGTGAAAAGCAACCAATTTTTCATGAATACCTTTTGATGCTTCTTAGTCAAATGATGAAAATGAATTTAACTAAACATGGGACAGAAGATTGAATTTACTCAACTACAAAATACAAGGTAAACTTAAAAAAATACTCTACTTCTGGTATATATTATCCCTCAAGTACTATTATCCTGAAACCTATGCTTGCTACCTATGGTTATTAATAAGAAGCTAAAAAACTGGTGCAAGAATATAAGTACAAACTCTTAGCATTCGTAATTCTGTCAGCTACCAACAAATGTCTAGCAAGGTTACATATGTCGGTGTGGAAACACCAATAGCAGGGATCTGGAGGGACCCCCTTTGTGTGTTTGGCCTGGGGGAATCAATGTGCTTTGATCGGTTGTAGATTGTTGTTGGAGTAGATGAGACGTGAGCGATTATACAGGTTCAGGCCACCCGGAGGTGTAATACACTACTACTGTTGTGTTCTTGGTTCTTGGAGATCTTCTCCCTCTCAAGAAGGTTTTACAAGACTTAGGCTCTGAATCTCCTTTTTTCTAGGTCCTCCTCCTCTCCGTAGCCTTGGCTCCCCCCTTATAAACTTTTGGGGAATACCACAGTGGCTGCACAGTCGGGGTTTAGAGAATTCGGTATGCTACGTCTTGTCTTGTGCAGGCTGGTGGGTCCGGCCGCTCTTCCTTCCAGGGCCTTCCTAAGCTGGCGAGAAGTGGAGCAATGGTGGTTGGCCACACGTCCGGCGTGGCCGTCCAAAGCTTGCGAAGGAAGGCTGAGTTCGTCCCGCTAACCGTGGGACCGCCCGCTTGCCTCTCGTCGAAGGAATAGGGGCTGGGCGAGACGGAGTAGGCGGCGTGGTTGTCCATGCCGCCTGCCATCCCACGCCTCTTGTCAGGAAAAGGGCAATGATGGCCTAGGGCGTGGGATGCAGAGCTGTCCTGTCTCCCACGCCTTATGCCGGGCAGATATACATCCCGTCGCCCTTAATGGGTAAGGCACAAGGAGATCGAAGCGAGGAGACGGGCTCCTTCACATCGTCATTAATCCCCTTGCCCCTATGCGCTCCTCAAGCTGCCTGGGATCAGCCGAGCTCGGGGGCAGAGTGAGGTGGCGCCCCAAGCTTGCCGAAGCCTGGGCGGGCAAGGGGCCCCAAGCTTACTCCACGGGGGTGCGAGCTCAGGTCCGTGCTGGGGAAGCCCCCAGCGTGACCTCACGACGATCGAGGGCGGCCCACGCCGCGTGATGATGTGGCTTTAGGTCACCCCGTGCCGTCGGTGATGGGACCCTGGTTCCCATTTCACCGCAACATATGTTATGTTAGTGGAGGCCCTTGGACCACTTTGAAAGATCAGAGATGATCTTTAATTTGCCCAAACATAGAATGAGAATCGCATGTAAAAAGATTCTCCTCTATAGAATTGAATTAAAATATTTCCATTACCTACATGTGCATAGATGTAAACGCACAAACAACTATATTATGGGACTTATTAACTCAGATCCAGGTTGTATGTATGATAGATAAATTAGAATAAAATTAATCCTTAGCTATTATCTATATATGCATATGCTATGATTTTCAACTACAGATAGAGTCCAGAAATTAACTCTCTATGGCACAATTAATTGGATTTTTTAGACAATGTCATGCTGTAATGCAAATCCCAATTCACAAGTAAACAACATAAATGTATTTTTTTTTATCATGCATTCAACATTTGCTACAGGTAGCTAAATAAATCATCTAAAACTAACAGCACCAAAAATTCAAATATTGTGCTAACAAGCAGCATCTGATCCTATCTGGGCTACAAGTGTGCTCCTCAATGTGAGGAAGAAACTGAACAAGACGCATTTGACTACAAAAATAAAGAAATCGACAAATCTGGCATAGGGCAAGATGGGGTCGGAGGTGGGAGTACTCATAGGGCGATCGAGACAACACCGATGAGGGGGGACGGTTCCCCAGAGTAGGCCGCAGGCGAGGCCGAGCACCTTCCTGATCCAATGCACGGCGTCCAGCAGCTGATCTGGGGGCATGGGATCGACGGCGAGGCGGCGCCCTTGACGATGGAGGATCGACACAAAAGAGAGTCATCATTATATTTTCTTTAAATAGCAATGTGTTGTAAATAAATGAAGAAAGTTCTGTAAATGAAAGCTCCTTAAATGAAACAACTCTAGCCAAAGGTAGCCAAACAACTCTGGTAATTTTGTACATTCTATCAAATACTAGCAATCCGAAATACTAATTGTTACATTCTACGAGAAACCTGAAATCTGATATGGAGTCAAACAATATGAAAGAAATGAAATCTTGTAGAAGAATATGGCTCCCATATAAATATGTACATTATATAAATTTGAAATCTGATATGGAGTCTAGCTAGCTGTATCAACACCAACTGTCCAAAGATTAATTCATTAATGGCCCAATTAATCGTGACAACTAACATGAACACTGATGGAGGACAATCAAGAAGTATATATCGTTCAGAAAGTTTTCACCCTCTGTACCAAAATAGGACGGCAAAGCACATGGTTTCCAATTCCTTTCGAGCATAAGAAAATTAATTTCAGCAAACCAATCAATACGTTCCACTGGAAAGAAATTGGTCAGAATCCACCAAGCTATGGATGAATGATTAGTACCACTCTTTAAGACCTTCAGAAAATTGAAGGGAATAAAATAAAAAGTATAGATGAATCCATCGAACTCCAGAGAGAGAAAGGAGATGACCAACTGCGTGTTGCTCCATGCCAAATGATTAACATCACAAGTAGAGCACTACAGGTGGTAGATAAAATAAAAATGCAGTTCCGTTGTTCCATTTATCAAAATCTTCCTACATTTCCATTTGTCCTCCACACAACCTGATCAATAAACTCAGAGAAAAGTGATTGCTTTCATGTTTATAGTGTACAATTGATACTAATTACGTACTCTAAGTTATGGTTCAAACCAATGAAGTATAGTTGGCTCTAACACATTGGCATACCCTTGTTTCTACAGTGGCAGCTTCTTAATACTTTTCTACCGTTGACAAAAAAAATTAAACTACCCAATCATGAGGGACAGTGCTAAAAAAACTATATGATCATGGCAGATTGTTTCAGCGGCACTCGATCGAACACCTCCCTGGACAATTGCACCGTTTATTAGGCCTATTGTTCAGGTCACATGCAGGCATAAAGTTTGTCAGGCTAAACCTATAAATTGAAGGTCACGTCATATTATCCTTCTATAGGCCGTTGAAATTTCATGGTGAAAAAAAAAGGCTGTGGAAAGAAGGTATAGCAACAGATGGTATAAGTTCAGTAAATTGACAGGGAAAATCAAGAGCATAACATCCTCAGATTAATAATGCCAAAAAAAGTCACATCCCCGATTCAGCTGTACTACAAAATACCGACTATCAATAACTGACTGCTCTGTTCCAAAAAATATAGTCAACACTAATCAATGTGTGCACAATGTAGGAGTAAATTATTGCACACTCCATGCGCATGTCATCCTTAACTGAGATTTTGGCTGAAAGAAAATATGAGTGAAAGTGCTTAACACTGTTCAAAGACCAATCAATAGTTCATGCCATGCAATAGATAGAATGAGTTCTTGCCTACGAATAAATATTCAAATGGAATATGAGTGAATAACATTCAAAAAATATATAGAGTGCCTAAGTATAATTTGACATCTTTCTGTAGCCAAATTTGACACGTTACAAGCACACAATTGCCCACGGCATTCATTCACAGGAAAGCGACAGAAGACAAGATCAAAGAGGACATAAACAAATACCCACCTGGTATTTGCAGCAATCTCTCTCCTCCTTGCTAATTTGTTTGCATGCAGGCCGCAGCACAAAACCTATATCAACTAAACTCAAAGAGAAGCTCATATAAGTTTTACCTATACAACCATGTGAATCTAAAAAAATACCCATATAATTTGTTTGCCTGCAGACTGCAGCACAAAACATAGCATCACAACTCTGAAATTATATGGCACAATATATAATTAGCATTTACTTTGTTACATTGGCACAATCTCAAAACACATCTATTGATCGATCAAATCAATACTGTACTCACCAAACGGATCGATAAATTAACTCACAGAGACCAATTGATCTTACTATATGTTTATTGATATGTTGAAACCACTACTTCAGACAAATCTCAAAATTTAACATCACACACTGTAGGAAGGAAAAAAAAGGGAGAAATTAAATTAACCTTCTCTAACGGGGAGTGGGCTAAGAGGATCAGACGACTCTGTGTACTCGGGGGGACGTCAACGTTTTAGACAGCAATGGGCAAGGAGAAGACGGTAGCCTGTTCACCGTGCACTCTTGCACGATCACGAACCATCGAGATCGGCTCCACACCTCCATGCCGCTGGTAAATCCTCGGCACCACTAGGATAGCCTCCACGGCGCTACAATACAGAGGAAATATGAGTACTTATCTCATTTTGCTTATGGCACATAACAAGTTCAAGCAGGACTTTGGAGGTGTTCATATAACATGGTTTGTAAAAATATGTTTATTGATATGTGCAGATTTTAATTTTACAACATGAGACTATGATTTGAGTTCCAAAATGAAAAAGTGTAGGCAAATACTGATCTATTTATGACATTCACTTAAGTGACTTCAATGTATACATACATACTTGAGAAATAACAAACTTTTTTCATCTTAGATACTGCTTTTCCTTTTTGCATCTTTGATTTTTTGCTTGTCCTATTGATCGAGCCAATAATCTTTGCTTTTCATTACATACGAGGCATGGCACCATTTATACCTCAATTAGTAGAAAAGAGTTGGCAAGCATATTCCCTTGTAGAGTGGTCTAATCATCCAGAAGAAAACTAATTCAGCCAATTGACATTGCAATTCCTTTGTATTGCATTACACAACCATTCACAACTGCTCAATTTTCCAGTAAATCTAATGCTTATTTTAGTGTTTCAATTAAGAATACTCTTTAGCTAAACTTTAGAGAGGATAGATTTCTCACAGTTTTGTCTCTCAAAAGTACCAATCATGTTTGCAAAGAGGTTTGTGGTTGTGGAAGCTCAGATACAGTTGAAATGCATCAAGGTACTGTTGTGTTTGACTGGCATATACGAATGGAACCCAACATTTGGAATTGTTTCATTTGCCAGACTAATTCTTACTCTCAGTTGAGATGCACTGATTTAGCAAATGATTTCAGTTGAGATTTTTCTATCAGGTTTGCTCCTCTTGACATCAAGATTGGTACAGTGATCAAGGAAAACAAAAAAGAGATTTAAAATAGTAGGCAAATATAGGTCCTAAATGCCTTTCCTAGTGATCCTCAATTAGTAGAAAAGAGTAGGCAAGTATAGGACCTAAAAAATCAAGTACGTCGGTGCTATCCTGACCTTTTCAGTTCTGCAGCAAAAGAATCAGCGATCGCGCCGGGCTGATCTGTGGATCAACGAGATAACTACTGCACAAAATATTCCTTGTTATTGGACAATGTACCAAAACCGTGAAGAGCAATCTATTGCTTTGTAACGAGAAATCGTCTATCACCTTGCGGAGGGACCTCGTGGAGAGGGAGGGTGGTCAGTGGGGAGGAAGTTGTTGATGGTCTTGCCGTAGACCTCGCACATAGAGAAGTTGATCAGGCGCTTCTTGTTCGCCTTGGATTGGGCAGTGCGATCAGAGGTGTTGGCTGTAGCTCGCTGTCCTGTGCAATGCAGCGATCGTACGCAGCAACGGTGGGCGCTGGGGATTGCACGTGGCGATAGTGGATGCTGAGGATCGGCGACGGGGAGGAGGGCGGTGCTGGGGACCAGCGGCGGTGGCGGTGCTGAGGATCGGCGATCAGCAATGGGGAGGAGGGGCGGTGCTGGGATCTGCGGCGGCTCGATGGATCTGCGATCGGTGACGGGAAGGAGGGGCAGTGGGCGCTAGGGATTGGCAGCGGCAGAGGTGGGCGCTAGGGTTAGCGCCTTAGCAGGCGGTGGCGGCAGGAGGGCCACGGGTGAGGGGTAGGGGGAGGAGAAGAGCGAGGGGTAGGAGAAAGGGACGGTCTGGTGAGGGTGATCCAGGCCAGGCCGTGTGATTAACATAAATGGTTATGGGTCATTGGATTTGTCTTATAATGAAATAAGTTATGAGTCAAATGAGTTGATGCATTATTAATTATCTAGTGAAACATTTGAGACCGCGTGCCTAATTTTATGATTCGGATCGAACGTCCGGTTTGCAATCATGTCCTTAAAAAAATTACAAAATATTAGAACGCAATAGAACAAGAACCGTGTAAGAGAGAGAATGCATGAATACCAATCGCGCGCTCTAAAGATAGCCATCCCCATTAAGACATGAGCGTTGCTTATCCTGGTAGCTTGACCCTCCATGGACACCATGTTGTACATAGCGCTCAGCCGCCCGCCATGCACGCAACGCCTTGCTCCATATCTTCTTCCTTCCCCGCCTTTCCCCTCTCTAGCTAGGCCCTCCTCTCCCTCTCTACCATCCCACCATGGCGTACGACGGGGGGTCGGGGCCGTCCAAGCCTCCGCCACCGCCGCGGTACGTGATGCTCACGGAGGAGTACGGCTCCAACTCGCTGGCCAGGGTCCCACCGGGCGGCCGGCGCAACATGCCCCGGTACCACAAGGACGGCGGCGGCGGCTGCCTCTGCTGGTGCTGCTGCTTCCTCCTCCTCGTTGTCGCCGCCGTGGCGGCCACGGTGGCGTACTTCGTCTACGCGTACAGGCCCAGGGCCCCGTCCTATTCCGTCTCCGACATGTCCGTGGCGCAGTTCGATGTCAGCGCCTCCGACCTCACCGTGTACGCCAAGCTGGTGGCGTCCGTCCACGCCGAGAACCCGAACGACATGATCGGGATCGGGTACGGCACCGGGTCGCGCACGGTGGTGTCGTACCGCGGCACGACGCTGTGCTCGGAGCGGCTGCCGGTGTTCTACCAGGGGCACCGGAACACGACGGTGATGAGGGTGGCCATGGAGGGGCGGCACGGGTTCGGGTCCAGGCTGCAGAGCGCGCTGGAGGAGAGCGAGAAGGCCGGGAACATGCCGCTGGACTTGTACGTGAGCGTGCCGGTGACGCTCCGGCTTGGCGACGTCGACCTCCGGGAGGTCACGGTGAACGTGCAGTGCGCGCTCGTCGTCGACAGCCTCTCGCCCAAGAAGCAGCCCGCCATCAAGTCGGCGCAATACAAGGTCAACGTAGATTTTTGATCAGGATTGAAATGATTATTATTGGATTAATTTCTCAATTGTAGGCTTCTAGTTAAGTTTGTAATGCATGCTAGCTAATATAGTTGGTTTGTCTCTTAGTCGATCTTTTGTTTACTCAATTAATTCTATCACCGTGGGATATATGCGCGAATCCTTGTAATTCATGCTTGGTGTTGTGAGCTGTGGCGTCGGCTATCTGGAACAGAGGAATAAAAACCGTAGGAACCTGACAAAACAGAGGAATAAGAGATGAGAAGAAATGCAAACTATAGTAAACGAAAACACAGTAAACACTGAGGAATTTTTGGAATTTCTTATAATTTTTAGTTTTGTAAGGGCATAATGGTTCTTTTGGGGGAGAATCTTATGGTCAACTAACTTTCATCGATGGTAATGGTAAAAGAGAAATGTGTGATAATGGAACGCAAAATTTTGAAGGCGAAAAAGAGAATGCATTTTCAACATGTGGCAAAAGGAAAAATTTTCCTTTGTTGGGATTTTTCTCAATGAGTAACTACGAAATTTTCTCAAATTCCTAAACCCATTTTTATATTTTTACTTGGGCCGTGTCCTCATGTCAGCCGAAATCACTTCAAAACTGCTGATAGTTGTGGGCCGGAAAATAAGCTCGCTCGTGGGTGGTTAACTAATCGTTTTCACCCCTACCAACAGCTGAATTTTTACTGTTACTAATTTAATTTTTTTTTAATTTACAAAACTAATTTTCGATTTGGATCATTTGCAAAACTAACCTCTTGCCGCCCTGGGCCACGGCGGTATTTAAAAACCGCCGTGGCCCAGGGCGGCGAATGGCATCCCGTCACCCGGGGCTAACGGCTCCGGCGGCCGTTAGCCGCGGGGAGGCCATGTGGATTCGCCGCCCTGGGGGACGGCGGCGAATGCCCCCAGGGGGCCGAATGCAAAATTGCATTTGCCGCCCTAGGGGACGGCGGTTTTTAGCATAGTGAACGGACGGTCTGCACAAGGATTGGACCGTCCGAATCCAGGGGGCCACCTGCAAAATTTTTTTTTCTTTTTTTTTGATATTTTTTTCTCAACTAGCAACACGAGAATAGCAAAATCTCGTGAAGGTGCAGCTTAAGCCGATGTAAGATGTGGCCTGTAGAAAATTACGAGTGTGCTTTAAAAACCGTGCTGAAACTTCGGACCTCAAAAACTCAATCTTCCCGGCCGAATTTCGTAAAATTTTTTTGGAAAAATCCGACAAAGTTAGGGGGAAGCGGATGTAAAATTTTCTGTAGATGTCCGTAGAGTACTTATTTGCCCGATTCCGAGACCGTATGCGAAAGTTATGACTGTTTTAAGGTAGTTAGCGCACGTTACAACAATTTGCCATCGATTCGGACCGTCCGATCGCTGTGCGGACGGTCCTATGCATTCGCCGCCCTGGGGGACGGCGGCAAATCCACGTGGCGTCCCCGGGGCTAACGGCGGCCGGCGCCGTTAGCCCCGGGTGACGGGGATGCCATTCGCCGCCCTGGGCCACGGCGGTTTTTAAATCCCGCCGTGGCCCACGGCGGCAAGAGACTAGTTCTGTAAATGATCCAAATCGAAAATTAGTTTTGTAAATTAAAAAAAAAAATTAAATTAGTAACAGTAAAAATTCACCAACAGCTTATGGTTGAATAACGTCCAATTTTATACTGTAGTTTTAAGATACTTTTCGGACTTTTAGGAAGTCTAGCATTGTAAAATGAACACTTTCAATTATCCTCAAATTCGTGCGTTGCACCTACTATTTAGAAGATTAAACATCCAGAAGCATACAACACTAATACGCATGAGTATACAATTAAATCATGTAGAGGAGAGACCAAATATAATGCACTCAAACTTAGCTAGATACATCCAGAGAATATGATAGTCGACAGGACCCGTTTATGAATATGCGTAAATATGCCACTGATGTTTCAAGTTTTAAGAATTCGATAGGAGTATTTGAGAGCAATAAACGTGATACGTATAATTGAGAAAACCGAAGTAAACAACAGAGGGCAGTCTGCTTGACACCCCCTGAACAGCTAATATTTACTATACAAGCATTGCACCAAAAGTAAGTATCAGTAATCACTTGGGTCATTAATTAGCAGGGGAACTTCCCTACTGTATCATCAAAAAAATAGAATTAACAAGGGAAGTCACCCGCTCATCAGCCTGTAATGTACTAGTTGAATAACTTAGGACCAGTAGTTGCATAAACTGGATAGGCTACCATACTCAGCAACGCAAAAGAACCAGCAGCAACAGTCATCAGAGAAATCAGCAGATTCAACAGAATGGTTTTTTGATCAACAGATATCCTTTGCCCTGATGATATGAACTTTCAGTGTGCACTTCTTATGATTCTTCAACAGCTCGAACAGGCATATATCACCCACTCCAACATCATTCTCTTTCACAAACGTTTTCCATCCACCTATCCTCCTTGTGTTACCACTTCCACCAGCAAGCCTGACGTTCCACGTGTCCCCAAGTCGCGCGAAAGACGGATGAATTTCTCGTCTCGAAGTTAATTATCAACATATTGTTTGGCGACATACTAGTTACATACATGAGGAAAAAAAATGAGATGATGGAATTATTGCAAACAAATTATAAGTAAAACAAATTGGCACTGCATCATAAATCTTAAGCAACCGCAGCAAGTGCATCACATGCAAATTCAGTGGTTAGTAGGTTATAATTAACAACATCAAGAATACTGTTTCATCAGTAATCAAACACCAGTTTAAATAGTTCGTAATTGAGCAGTATGAACATTTGAGAAAGAAATTTTGGATATTCTTCCAGACATGTTGCTCACTAGAGTGAGCAGTAATTGAGCGTAATTGAGCAGTATACTCACTAGAGTGGATAATATTCCAGACACGTTGCTCTTTCCAATGACAGCTACAAAGATTGGGATTTTAGAACCAATATTTTGGATCCTGCGGTTCACCGCCTTCTCCTGAACTGGATTTAGTTTGGTCTTACGCCCAACGATGGGATAAGGTACAACACGTACTCTGCCATCCTGATCTTCAGAAGACAAAGAATATCCTGTGTTGCAAAGAAAAGAAAACATCAACTAAATAATGTGTGAAATATGACATAACAACACCAGATGTGATTTATAAGGAAATGCATATAATAATTGAATTGTAACCAGATGGCTCGAAGGAGGACCTCGTCGTGGCCTTGTTGCCCTCACTTGAGTCATCTCTTCGCACTTGCATGGGCTTTGCATGAGCATGAGAAAGAGCCATGTTTTCAATTGGCATTTGCATAGGACAAGGAGCAGCATGAAAATGGTTCACAGTTCCGGTAGGCAATTGCATCGGCATGGGTTGAGGATGAGCATGAGAGGGCCATGTAATCAATAGGCATTTGCATGGGACGAGGACAAGATTGTGAATAATTCACAGTTGCAGTAGGTGACTGCATTGGCATGGGCTGAGAATGAGCACGAGAACTGTTCAGTGTTTCAGTAACATCTGTGCGCCTTTCTTGCACATTAGGATGCAGAGAATCATCCAGAACAACAGAATATGCTTTCTCACGGCCAACTTGATCAAATATTATGACATCAAACTGAGAATTTCCATTGAATCTGAAAATCATGGAGTCACCCATCTGTAGATCAAAGGTTTTGACGAATTGTGCCCATCCCTCTGTAAGGATAAACTTTGCTCGGGACTTGTCAACTCTAAAAGTGTAACTGTTTCTGTTACGTGTTTCCAGTTGGATTTCTCCCGGGATGACACCCTTGAAACGCTGTACAAATTCTTTTGGAATGGTCTGCAGAAACATATTTTGAAGGTTATTTCTTTCATTGCAACAGATATTAAACGTAATTGTGGTGTTAAACTACCCTGTTCGGCGCAGCTTATCTCGGTAGCTTTTTTTTTCTTTTTTTGTGAGCATGCTTCCCAAACTGCTAAACGGTGTGTTTTTTATAAAAAATTTTTATATGAAAGTATTTCTAAAAAATTAAATAGATCTATTTTTCAAGTTTCTAATAATTAATACTTAATTAATCACGTGCTAATGATATTTCTTATTTTGCGTATATAAGCCAGGACAAATAAACCACTTCAAACAAATGTATGTAAGCATATGCACATAGTACTATCTTTGCAATTGATATATTAATATTTTCATGCTTACGTTCAATGGGAGCATGTCATGTTACTGGCTTAAATCCGGTCATCATGTGACTACACAAGAAATCTGAAATTGTTTGAATTGGCTTGTTGCGTTGGTTTATAAGCCATACGTAAAACAAGAAATATCATTAGCGCATGATTAATTAAGTATTAACTATTAAAAACTTAAAAAATAAATTTGTTTGATTTTTTAGAGATACTTTCACATAGAAAGTTTTTACAAAAATACACTGTTTTACGTTTTGGGAAACGTGCTAACGGAAATCGATGGAGAAGCTAGAAGCAACAAGTAGAAGCAAACACCATGTTATTATGTTAGTGGCTTAAATCCGGTGATCAATACTTGTTTCTTTTAAGAGGGTACAATCTATTCATCAAATTAACATGGAAAATTGCAAGGAAGATCATGCTTGTAACCCTGAAATAACCTACCACCAAATAGGGTTTGTAAGTAGCAAAGTTACATACGGCAAGAGAAAAGAAGCAGCATTGCATTTCAGAAATACTTGGCTTACCATCTCATGTTGAAAATCACCTATCATAAGCAGCAAGAAGTGCTTTTGGCAATCATCCAAATGTTGGAAATTTATACTGATACATGAAATTTGCTTAGCCTAACATAATTACCCTAATGTGGAATTAGGTGGTTTAACTGACCGGATTGAGATGCCATCAAGTCTTCTCTTCTTTGTTCTTCTCATTCTTTTGCCTTACTTCTTGTTGCACCGAGGAGAACATCCGAAGGGACCATAGCACTGAGGGTAAATCTTCAAGCCACTTCTTGGCATATTTGTGAAGCTGGTCAAAAGCACGGGTCTTGAGTCCTCACAGGACCTTGGTGTTTGTTATTTCGACCTAGCCTTTGCTCTGTGGGTGATCCACAGAAACAAAGTACACCTTGATGTCCATGTCTTCACAATGTTCCAGGAAGGTGTCACTGATAAACTGGGAACCATTGTCCGTGATTATTTAGTTTGGGACACCGAACCTGATCAAGACAGACCTGAGGAACTTGAGGGCAACGACGGCGGTGATCGCATGGACTGGTTCGGCCTCCACCCACTTGGTAAATTTGTCGATGGCTAAAAAAATAAATTTGTAGCCCCTAGGCGCCATCGGGAACGACCCTAGGATGTCCAACTCCCAGACCACAAACGGCCATGAGAATGGGATGGTTTGCAGTGCTTGGGCTGGTTGATGGGTTTGTTTTGCATGAAACTGACACGCTTCACAACGCTTGACCAGCTCGCAAGCATCCTGGAGGGTTGTGGGCCAATAGAATCCTTGCCGAAAGGCTTTTCCGACGAGGATGCAATAAGACGCATGGCTTCTGCACTTGCCTCCATGGATATCAAGGAGCAATTGGCTCCCCTCTTTCCGATTGATTCACTTTAGAAGAAGTCTGTTGCCTGTTGCCTGTCCTGCGATAGAGGTCCCCTTCTACCAGGACATAGCGTTTAGCTTGTCCTGCAACCTTCTCTGCTGAGGCATCATCGTCGGTGACAACTTGGTCTCTTAGGTAGGATAAGATCTGATTCATCTAGTTCTCTACTGGACCAAGGGCAGCGGCAACCGTGTCGCCGTTGGTGGACTGCACCTCGGGTATGACGTCCAGTGGAGGTGTTACCTCAGGTGGTGTGTTTACAAGCGCCCCATCCCCTTCACCTGAGCTTATCACCGAGGCAGATGGCTGAGTGAGTCTTTCTTCAAAGACTCCAGACGGGCCAGCACGTCGGCGAGGTTGTTGTCGTGCCGAGGGACATGGACAACTTCCAAGCCGTTGAAGCGTCGCTCCAGCTTTCGTACCTCTGCGAGGTATGCCACCATTGTGGGGTCTGAGCATTGAAAATCCTTCCCCCATTGGTTCACCACCAAGAGGGAGTCTCCTTTTATCACTAGCCGTCTTATTCCGAGGCCCGCAGCAGCCTGGAGGCCTGCTAGGAGGCCCTCATACTCAGCAATATTATTGGAGGTTGGGAAACACAGACTGACCACATACCTCAGCAACTCGCCCATGGGCGAGATCAGAATAAAACCAGCCCCCACATCCTTTTCTGGTGAGCAAACCATAAAAAAACATGGTCCAATGCAGATCTGGACACGTGGCGTGCTCGGGGGTGGCCAAAGTCCATTCCGCAACGAAGTCTGCCAACACTTGGCTCTTGATCATCGTGTGTGGCACAAATTAGAGAGAAAACTCACCCAATTCAACTGACCACTTCGCGGTTTGCCCGACTGCCTCCTTGCTGCACAAGATCTCCTCTAGCGGATATGCGGTGACAACACAGATGTCATGTGCTTGGAAATAGTGTTAGAGTTTTCTCGACGCAACCAATCATCTTCTGAGCTTGTGGATATCGAGTCTTGGCATCTTGAAGCACTTTGCTAACATAGTAGATGGGCCACTGAACTCGGTCTCTTTCTACGACGAGCACCGTGCTAACCACCAGTGGCGTTGCCACACATATAGGAGCAGTGGCTCTCCAAGGTAGGGCGCTATCAACACCGGGGGTGAGGACAAGTATTCCTTCAATCGCCAAAAGGCATCATCGGCTTCGGGCATCCATGCAAAATGATCAGTCTTCTTCAACAGCTTGAATAGTGGTAAGCCTTTCTCTCCTAAGCGCGAGATGAAACAACCGAGAGCTGCCATGGAACCCGCCAACCTTTGGACCTCCTTGAGGCCCGAAGGTGGTTGCATGTACTCAATGGCCTTGATCTTCTCTGGGTTGGCCTCAATACCTCTGTTGGAGACCTTGAAACCCAACAGCTTTCTCACGGGCACTCCAATACACACTTCCTAGGGTTCAGCTTCATTCGGGTGCTCCGGAGGTTGCTTAACGTTTCACAAGGTCAAATATCAGCATGGGCATAGTCTTGGTTTTCACAACTAGGTCATCAACATATACTTCTACAGTCCACCCTAATTGTGAATGTGAAGTATATTAGACACCATGCTGATAGGTAGAACGTGAGGTTTTCAAGCCAAATGGCATTCTTATATAACAAAATACACCCGAAGGAGTTATAAAAGTTGTCTTCTCCTCGTCCTCCCATGCCATGCTAATCTAGTGGTACCCAAAGTACGTGTCCAGAAAACTAAGGAGATCACACCCGAACATTGAGTCGACGAGTTGATCAATCCGGGGAGTGGGAATGAATCCTTCATGCGCACCTTCTTCAAGTCCGTGAAGTCGATGCAAATCCTCCATTTCCTGCTAGGCTTGCCATTTGGGGTATGTCACTTCACGGATGAAGCCGGCTTCAAGGAGCTTGTCGACCTCATTGCGGATGGCTTGTTGTCAGTCGGGCGCCTAGCGCTGAACCTTCTGGTGAACCGGTCTAGTGCCGGACTAAACCACTAGCTTGTGCTCGATCACCTCCCTAGGGACTCTAGGAAGGTGACGAGCTCGCTTTTCTATTTGTTGTCCAGTTGAACGCTGATTTTGATGGTCGTTGCCTTGCACAAGGATACCTCCTTGATCTCTCCAGCCATGCTGGACTGGACCCACGTCCTCGCCTGTGGGGGTTCTATAAGAGGAACACCTACAGATCCTCCCAAGGATGTTCCCTCCAAATTGAGCGACTTCCTATCGCAAGATAGGGCGCTCTCGAACTCCCCCCTGACGGAGAAGGGGCCTCGCAGTCTAGACATCCTCATCATCAGGTACGCATAGTGGGTGGCGGCCATAAACATGCTCTGAGCCAGCTGGCCTAGCACCGCGAAGGTGGTGAAATCGAACGTGACCACCTCCGTCCATAAGTTTTCCGGCGTGCCAAACATGACGAGGAGCTCTATCTTGCCGTGGGGAGTGGAGTCCTCTATGATGATCGCCCAAAATGGAAAGGAGGGTTTCAAGGCACTCTGGACTTGTTGCAGGGCCTTGAAAACGTTGGTGGAGAGCACGTTGAGCCCGCTTCCCCCATCCGCCAACACCCTCGCCACCTTCAAATTTCTGATGGTAGGGGCGACAACATGCGCTAGCCGGCCCGTGCCCTTGACGCATAGGGGCTGGTCGGAGTGATCGAAAGTAATTGGCACCACGGACCACTTCAAGGGACGGCTAGCCTCCAAAATAGGGGTGGCCACACACACCTCTCTTGACAGCAGCTTGTACAACCGATGGGATGGGTACGAAGAAGAACCTCCATGAATGAAGGCAACCGTCTGCTCGGGTTGTTGAAAACCAAGCCCGAGGCCCCGTCATCCTTGTCCTTGCCATCGTCGCTATCTCGATGATGCTTCTGGTCCTTCTCCAGGAGACCCTTAACGACGTAGCAGTCGGCTAGATCGTGGGCATCTATGCAGTGATCGGGCAATAGCCGCGAGGCTTCTTGCCCTCCTGCTTCTCATATCGTCGCTGGCGGCGATCATCTTGACCTCCGGCAGGATCTCTCTGGAGCCAGACTGCTGTCTCTTCCATCAGCAGTTGTGCTTGGATGGAGATGGTGGCAAGGTGGCGAGCAGCGCCTTCTCCGCGCAACGCTTGTTAGTCAGATCTGTGCAGGCCTCAGCCTACCTGGCGGCCTTGTCGGCCAGTGCGAACAGCTCGGTGGTGCTGTTGATGTTGCACATGGCTAGCTTTCCCTTGAGCCTCCGGTCTCGCATGCCTTGCTTGAAGGCAACAAATCACCGACTCACTGGAGATCTTGGGAATCGTGTTTCGGTGCTAGCTGAAGCGCCGGATATAATCGCATAGCGACTCCTCCCGTCGCTAGCGCACCTGGTACAAGTCATTTTCCATTCCAGGACATGTGTACGTGCTCTGGAAGTTGGCAACAAACTATGCACCCAGGTCCTCCCACAAATGGATAGATGCTCATCGAAGGTTCATGAGCCACGACCATGCGGACCCTGACAAGGTGGTGGGAAAGAAGTTGGCCATCACTTTGTCCATCCCGCCTGTGGCCTCCACCATGGTGGTGTATATTTGGAGGAACTCCTCTGGATTGGTGGAACTATCATACTTCTCCGTCAAGGTAGGGCAGAACTTCTCTGGCCACTGCACTCACGGAGGGCAGAAGTAAAGGCCTAGCAGCCTGTGCCATAACGGGCTGCCCTTGAGTTACCGGAGGCCGGATGCCTGGGGCACTCCTTGGCCTGCGGGAACTGGGAGTCTGCCCTGGATGCCTCATACCCGATGTGAGGAGGAGGACTATCATCCCTACTGTGATGATGATGGAGCTCCTCACGGAGGTCGCGGTTCACATGGAGGGACCTATCTCACCGCTCCGAGACGCGTGGGGGCTCTCTATGTCAGTCAAGACCATGCCTTGACCTGCTATGTGCCCCAGACGCTCATGGAGGTCTTCCACTTGGGTGTCTTGGCCCGACCTATGATGTAACATCCCCAATTTAGTTTAGGTAACTATTTAAGTTTCCTAGAACTATCTTTGTTCTCTAATTAAAATTTTGAATCATCTTGTCATATAACCCAAAATTCGATTTAATTACACCCTAATCGGCAAAATTAGACCAACTCCTAAAAGTGCAACAAACCTCATAGAAACATATGTGGGAAATAATTTATTCAAATACTAGTTTATTTATCATGAATTAATATAATTTTTCTAGAATTTAATTCATTAGTTTAGACTATTGAAAATTCCAACAAATTTCAGCCTGGGTCCTATTCTTTGATTTTTTGTGAGCAAACCAGTTTGAATTTTTGGGTGAAACTTTCAAAAATGGAACCTAGGTAGTCTGGGATAGCTACACAAAAATCACCATATTTTTAACACTAGTTTTGCTTACTCAATTTGATTTTTAAAGTGAAGGGGAAAAATAAGTCTAGAAAACCCTGGAAAATAGCTAAACCTTTCTGTACGTGGGTTTTTACCCATCCCCCTCTCGTTTCCATAGACCACCACACCTTGGACCCACCTGGCAGTGGCCCTAGCTTGCCCAGCCCCCTGTCCAGCCAGCCAAGAGGAGGGACACACCCTGGGTCAACACAGAAGACTTATGACACGTGTTTGTCGTCGTGGCCTATGAAGAACGCCTCCTCTTGCCCTCCAAGTCTCCCAGCTAACTCTTTCATCCTCACACTCCACCACAGAGCTGAGAAACCAAGGGAGGAGAGCTCCTACACCCATTTTTTTTGCTCTTCCGTGCTGCCGGCCGTGGAAAAGAAGCCACCGTTGCTGCTCGGTCCTCTGGCGATCTCGCCATCTCTTTCACGTTCCCTACTCATATCTCGATGCCATAGCTTCTCTCGCTGACCTGGCCTCCTTTCGTCCATTGCAGAGCTAGGAATTCAGCCTCGCCATCGGTGCTCGAGAGCGCGCCCAGCGTGCGGCCACACGGCGACGTCGCCATTGTGCAGCCACGCCGTCATGCCGGCGTTCCCGCCGTTCGAGCTTGCCTCTGGCCGAGCCACTGCACCACCAGTGCCGCCTCACCTCTAGCTCCAAGATGCCCCAGGTAGTCCTTTCTGCCGCGCCGTGAAGTGGGAGATCGGCCACTGTCTTCTCCAACTCTGGCCAAGCTCCACCGCGCCTGTTTCCACTGCGCCGGTCAGCTACAGATCACCGCCGACCACCGCGTTTGCACCAATGAGTTTGCCAAGGTCCCCTCTTCCTTTCTTCTTTTGGCCACACCGCCACCCGCGCCGCCGTTCGCCGTTGACGCCGGCGAACAGGCCGACGGCCTTACCTCCCCTATTCTGTGCCGCCGACAGGTGGGCCCGGGCTGGGGGGAAGAGAAAAGAAGAAAGGATTAGAAAAATAATTAGGGATTTATTTTACAACAGAAAAATGGTCAAATTTTGAAAATCCATAACTATTTCATTTTAACTCCTTTTTGAGTGAACCAAATTTTCTTAGATTCGTCAAAGCTAGTACTTTATTTCTATAAAATAAAATGTAGCACATGCAGTAGAGAAAATATCTACTAAAATTCATATTACTAATTTATATGTTATTTATTGCTTGAGTTATATACAAGCTTGATTAACTTATTCCAATTTCAAATATTCTCAAACCCTGTGTCAGTAAACTCCTTTTTGGCATGTATGTCTCTTATGTAAAATACTTTATAGCACCTTTATATATGTTCTACACACTAAAATGTATTTCAATAATCATTAATGTATAAGAACTTCAAAATTTATAATAAATTGATTATAAATCCAAATTGAGTAAACTTCACCTAATTAGAACCATTACGTTATGCTCTTTTATATAAAAATACTTAACTTCTTGAAATCTTATCAAAAAATATCAGTCAAATATAATAACTACATTTTACAATAAAATATTTACAGAACGGCTATTTTTAGCCTTCCTATCTTGTTATTTTTGTAACTCATAAACCGTAAAAGATTTTGAAATGATTCTTTCACTAAAATTCACTTTAAATGTTAAATACCTACTGTATTTATCTCAGAATTAATTGATCATTTTGCATAGACATGTTTAATTGATTCCTATTTGCATATTCATATTTTATCGGTAGATTCAGACAATTCAGAGTACGAGGAAGCTAATCCAGAGGTTGAGTGTGAACCATCATGGCAGCAATGCAATCATCTAAGCACATTGAACCTATGTTTTCAATAAATTGATTTGTTTGCGAAAATAATATCTATATGCATGTTTCGGTCCCTTTTAAAATGGGAAAATGGGTAGAGTCAATATTGCTCAATTGTATGCATTTCTATTCCTTGGTTGTTGATTCCATGTTTTTACCTTGTCACCCCTGGTTAAGGATTTTGGGATACTTTTATTTTATCGAATGCTTAGCCATGCTTAGTTCTAGACTTAGAAAAATCCGATAGATGGAGCTATCGGTTCAAAACTAGTTTAATACGAATGGGTGGGTTAAAATGTAAAAAGAATAACTTCTGATTTATAATTGAGAATATATTTGACTTGGACGGATGATAGTGTGATGACAGGATGGTGTTTCCCCGATGCATGTAGCTCCGTCTAGGTCGTTAAGGACCGAACATGTTGACGTCTATTCAAGCACCCTACGTACTTCCACACGCTAGGAATGGGACGGCTTAACTTAGTAGCACGGGAGGCTGTGGCCTTCTACGCCTGTCCGTCAGTCGTGAGGATGGTCTTTTCTTTGGAGGGCCTTGTGCACGCCTGGTTTTGGCCGGTGGTGCCTCCCACGACGGTGAGCCCGCCTTAGTCACCTGAGTGTGTGGCTAAGTCGTCGGGGGCCAGACGTGGTTTACGTGGTTGGAGCTAAATGTGGGAAAGGTTTTGTTGTGACCTCTAGTCTGCACTCAATGTGTAGAGTGTGGGTACCGTTGGTACGAATCAAACTAGAGTGTAGCCGTTTGGCTTCTATCACATCGTGTGGGTAAAGATGTACACCTCTGATCAGAGTATGAATTATTCGAATAGCCGTGTCCACGGTTACAGGACGACCGCTTGATGTGTTAGTCAGTCTATGTTAGCATTCAACTTGGGATATGTGGTTATATCATGACTTAGGATAGTCATGGATGGATGGGTTTATATGAGAGGCTTTGGTGTTAAATATGACTTGGTTTTAATTATGAAAGATGGTATGCTTATATAGCATATTTATTTGGGCAATGGTGGCCCATTGTTGATGATAGAGCATGGGATTGTGCTCATTTTTAACCTCTTTTTCAGAACATTTTACTTGCTGTCATGAGATTTTAGATTGCTATATTTTGCAAATGCTTATAGTTTCAAGGTATTATTTGCTCAATAAAACTTAGCTTTATGCAAAAACCCGATCAACATAGCCATATTCCTTGATGTAGAGACCAGCATTACTCCTTTGTACTATTAATATTGTGTAAGTCTAGCTGAGTACCATTCGTACTCACGCTGTATATTTTTTAGGTGAGGATAACGACGATGTTGGTGTGGTCTACTATTATCCCGCCGAGGGTGGCGAGGATAATATGTAGTTGGAGTTAAGCTCTATCCTAGTCGGTTGCCTTGTGGGTTTGGTATGGCACCACTGGTTTTATCCTTCATGTTTATATTTCCGCTGCTATCTTTTGTGCTACTTTGTGATGAATTAGGGTATGTGAACCCTCTGTGTAATATATATAACCCTGCTGCACTTTTATCCATATTTAGAGTACTTGTGATGTTTATCAATTGCTTGCGATGAAAGTGTGAGGCTAGTCACTTTCCTGGGGACTAGCTGAACATGAGTATGAGTTGTGTATAATTGAGATGGTTGGGGGATAGCTATTGTGGTTCGAGTCCTCTGGGGTACGTATCGTGTTTGGTCGCCACCATCGAGTGGTTTGACGGGCGTATGACGGGGAGGACTGGCAAGCTATCCTTATGATTATCTCTTTTGTACACTTCTCGGTATTTCGGTTATTATATTGGAAGGTGTCAACCGTGATCATGGACACATTGAGGTCGAATGGCTATTATGCGTGTATGGATCCCACTCATCCAACAATATGTGGTGGTCGCGTTGGGCACTAGACAATATAATACTCGGGCTGTCCACATATGATTGTCGGCGAAACGGGACTGGGGGCCCCACAGTCCCCGGGGACGCGTGGATCTTCAGCCACGTCAGCCCCTCCGGGGCCCACATTCTACACAAGTGACGGCTGGCTACGGCCATTTTCCCGCTAAGCGCCTAGGGCCCGGGCACTGTCCGGGCCCGGGGACACCTCCCTGGGCGCGTCGCGACGACCGCCCGCATCCACCTTGGGCCCCGTGGCCCGGGGACATTCCCTGGCCCCGTGCCCCGGGTCTCGGCCCCCGGTACCAGGGCCCACAATCCCGGTCCCGGGGCGCGTTCCCGGGGCACATAACTGGGACATGCCCGGGCCCAGGTCTCACTCCCCGGGCCCAGGACCTACAGCCACCCCGGGCTCCGGGCCCGGGGGCATTCCCGGGAAAGGGTACTCCCCTTGTCCCGGGGCACGGTCCTGGGTCTCGTTCTCGGGGCACATTACTGGGACATCCCCGGGCCCGGGTCTTGTTCCCCGGTCTCGGGATCTACTGCTTCGGTCTCCGAGGAACTCGGCGCCTTGCGCGCGCGGAGGGCTCGAGGAGCTCTCTGCCCCGGGTCCGAGCTTGACTCGAGCGGGTCGACTGTTCCAACTGCCCGCATTAATGACGAGACGACGGGGCGTGTCGCCCCTGTCGCCCGCTCCCTGTGTAGTCAGAGAACTTTTGACTTAGAGTGCTTCAGTGCAGTCAGAGAACTTTTGACTGAGAGGGCTTCGATTTTCCACACTTTGGCAGCGGAGACGTGCGCTGCCACATCTCCATAATTCAACCACCCGCAGCAGCCGAGCGAGGGGATGATCGAACGTGCCGAACCAGCTCCGGCGTGACTCTGGCAGCGGTGACGTGCGCTGTCACACCTCGACGTCCTGGCCGCCCGCAGCAGACGTGCCACACCAACTCCGGCGTGGCCTGGCAGCCGCGTGCGTGCGACAAGACATAGCATACCTAGAAAATTTCTCTCCTGGCATAAGTCCCAGGCACTATGGACACCCCTTGGGCTATAAAAGGAGGATCCATGCCAGCGGACAAGGGAGAGCTTCTGGAGAGTTAGCTTCCGAGGGTCTCTGTCTCTGGTCTCTGGCTCGGCTCTCGGCCTCAGCTCGCTGTCTCTTGGTCTCGAGTCTCTGGTCACTGGTCTCGCTCTGGGGCCCGGGTTTGGGGTCTCCCGAATTCATCTTGTAACAGAAAACTACATTCATTTTCCACATAGCCAAAACATACAGGAGTAGGGTATTACGCCTCCGTGCGGCCCGAACCTGTCTACTTCTCCTGTCTCCCTTGCGTGCCATCAATCCGACGCCGCAAGCCGTCCTGTGAACAACTCCCCTGGCCGAACCTCAAAGGGGGGTTCCCAGACTCCCCGCGGTTGGAGTTTCCTCCTCCGACAATGATGAGGCCAGGACTGGACGTCAACGTTCATCCTACCGCGAAGCACGGGCTTGGCCCACACGCAGCCAGACGCCTACATGGCGGCGGCTCGTTGGGGGATCTACAGGGGATGTTTTGTGCCGGACACGCCCCCTGGGACGTGCACGGCGGGCAGTGCTTATCACAGCCTGATTTTTTAAGAATTAAATAAATTATTAATAATGGATTTTCTATAATTTATATTAAATTGTAAAGTAAATTAATTAAGTAAAGTAAAATGGGAAATAAAAATTTCTTTAATAAATCATAGTCGAATTCATTTTTAATAAATTATTTGTGTGTAATTACACACTCTAAAATTTTCTCGGATTTTTCGGAACTTCAGAATTAAATTTAATATTACAAAGATCAATTTCAGTAATTATTTAAACAAATTCTAAATTCCTTTTTCAGGTTGTCTTTGGTCCAATTCTTTTATCTGTCTCTTTGACTCGGACCCATGTCCCTCTCCTTTATCAATACTTGGTGCTGATCCCGAAACCCTAAAATCCCTTTGAACTCCCCATCCGAGATTCTCGGTATCTGAAATATCCTTTTTCTTTTTGAATCGAATCCTAGGTATTTCCTCGAAACTCCTTTTCGTCGAAATAAACCCAAATCCCCAGATATTCTCTGAGTTGTTCAATTTTAGTCCCCATAAAATATCCTCATCAATTCCTTTATTTTCAGAATATTTACAATATTTTGAATATTCCATTCTTCTAGTTCCCGGGAAAATATCCGCCAATTTCCAAGCCGAAGAATATTTCCGATATTCTGAATCTCCCTAATATTCCATTTTTCCAATTTCCACAAAATATTCCATTTTCCGAATCTCCAAAATACCCATATATTTTTGAAGTTCAATTATTCCTCGAACATTCTAATTTCTCGACTTCTGCGAAATACCTGCCAATTTTTCAATTCCCGAAATATTCCGATACTCTATTCCCCAAATATTCCTCAGTAAAATTCCTCTGTTTCCGAACCCCACTAAATATTTACTAATTTGAGTAAAAGCAGTTGCAAACAATTGTAGTTCGCAAACGGATGAAAGGTGAATTAATTAAGCAACATTAATCAATCACCGATCAATGCTACACCAATAGTGCATAGGAGAGGGAGAAGCTACGCTACGAGCCCAGCCGTTGCCCACGCTGGCTTGTGGTATGTACGAATAACTGCTCAATGGGTTCTCGCGAACCGGTCCTTAACTACCATGGGTGCGACCAGTAAAACCATGCACCTACAGCCCACCATTAAGGTTAGATTTTATTTATATAAGTGTCCATATCCAAAATTCCATCCTCCGACACAAAGTCGAACAATAAATGTAATAATGAATATTTACTCCCAAGGTGAGCTAGTTGATTCTAAGCATGGCTAAGCATCCTAGAAATATTTTATAATCAAGTTGTTACCCATGCTACAGTATTACCATTAGGTCACCATGAAAGATAAACAAACAAATATTTGCTGAATTTAAACATATTTCATAAAATTTAAAAGTTATCCCAAATTGCCGAAATCAATTTTTTAATAAAAAGTTGTTTAAATTCAGTAAATATTTCTTCAATATTATTTTTTTGATTTTTTAAAATTCAGCCAATATTTTTTCCCTTTTTAAAGTAACATTTTACAAAAATATTGTTTAAATCACCCAATATTTATTTAAATTAAAATTTACTTGATTTTTTATTTTTAAATTCAGCCAGTATTTGTTCAAAATTATTTGTTTTAACTTTTTTTGGTAGTTCTCAATTTCGCAATTTAGGACAAGTTTTAAATTTTGCAAAGTATGATTAAATTCAACCATTATTGGTAAAATTGTCTTTTGCCAAGTTTTCTCTCGATTCAAATGTGGAGGACATGGGTCCCGAGTACCCTAACAGGAGGCAAATACGGCCACCCGAATAGGAGGTGTGCCGGCCTATGTAATCTACCCTATAATGCACCGACAACATTTTACTCATGACCATCACCGTGTGACATATCCAATGGCCTGTATTCTCTATGTAGAATCCATCCAACGGGCTAGACCCCTGTGCTCCCCAATCCCCTGCCCACACAATCTGACCTAATATATTTGGGTTGCATATAATTGGCATTCCAATCAAAATATGCATAACAATTAACATAACAGATGGATCAAAATATCAGATTGTTTGAAGACATTTCCACGAGCACTTTGTAAGCATTTTCCTGGTATTGATGCTAATGCTGTTTGGATGAAAAAAAATCAACCAAACAATGAAAATCATCCAAATTTTCATTGATGCCAATGAAAATGCTTACAAAGTGCTTGTGGAAATGTCTTCAAACAATATATATATATATATATATATATATATATATATATATATATATATATATATATATATATATATATATATATATATATATGGGCTTGGGCACTGAGTTTTGAGCTGGTGTTACCATCTTGTATTCCAATCTTCATTGGCCAAGCATTTCGAAACAAATGAAGATTTAGCAATCAAAAATCAAAGAAGCAATCATAATAGATTTGTTGGTGAAGGAATCACTTGATTAATTGATTTGCTCACCTGATAATATACCTCTTCATCACTGCATCTAGGGCTGAAAACGGTTGGTAAAATTTCCGAACCGACTGACGCCTTTTCCGGATTTTACCAACTATTTTCCTTTTTTCGGTACTGGTCGGAAATGATCCGGAAAATGGTATCGGGGTCTTGGAAATGGTTTCAGTAGTTTACCGACCGTTTCCGAAGTTTACCGTATTTATTTGGAAATTTACCGTATTTATTTCCAAAATTTACCGTATTTACTATTATGTTCATTTGTCATTTGTGTTGGTATATTGGTCTTAGACATTGTCACATTGTCATCGCTTTTGTATGTTGTCATGTTGGATAATTATTGACATTGCTTTCTGTGATGGGTGATTATTATGTGACATCGCTATTATTATGTTTAGTGATTATGTGAGTTACTCTAGACATCACATGTGAGGTAAAGCTATTTCCGATCCGAATTCATAGATGTCCGACCGATATCGATGAATTTCCAACCGAGAAACTCCGTTTCCAATGTTTCCGAATTTTTCGAAGACGTTTCCATTTCCGACATTACTGTTTCCGATTCCGATTCTGAGTATAAAATATGGAAATGGAAATGATTTAAGGGTTTTTCCGATCATTTCTGACCGTTTTCAGCCCTAACTGCATCAAGATCCGCATCCGATCTCCCACACCAGTGCAAGACGCGGCATGACTGAGGTAGATCGGGCCACGACAGAGTAAAGGTGGTGGCGCCGTGACTGAGACCAGGACCTGGTGGATTGGATGGCATGCAGACGGAGTGGAGGAGGCTGCTTGCTGGCCCGCACGAAAAAGGGAGACCAGGCCCCCGAAGCAGGAAAAAGCAAAGGAGACGGTGGCGATGCGACGAAGGGCGCAGGTAAACCTAGGAGACGCCTGAGTGGAGGAGGCAGGGAGGACTTGGCGGTGCTTGAATGGCGGTGGCGGTGAGACGTAGACGGAGAGGCGGTGGTGGCGCCTAAGAGAACAGCGAGGTGGCACTTGAGACGATGGCGATCTGGTGACCGTCAATCGGCGAGGTGATGTGACGGGGCAAAGGCGGCTTCTAGGGTTTCAGGAGGGAGGGGATCCTGTCAGGAATCCCGAAGATCGCAACTAGAATTGGATGAACACAAACACACGTGAAACACTGTGGAAGATCCGGCAAGGCAACGGATGAACACAGCACGGCAAGAAGATGAACACAGATGAACTTTTGTGCTGCCAAACCTTGCAGCTTTTCTGGTTTTCTCATTGCTATTTATAGGTCAAAAAATATAACTGAAATACAACGACAATACGAGTCCGATTGTGACATGCGTTGCTACATACCAAAACCAAAGAAACCTAAACATACAAGCTTTATCCTAACAACCTAAGCACACAAATTTTATCCTAACAGATCCAAAGGTCACGGGGAGGACTTGCTGGTGCTTCAACGGTGGAGGCAATGAGGCGGAGATGAAGAGCGGCGGTGGCGCCTGTTTGGGTTTCGAGAGGGAGGGGATCTGGGGTTGCCGGTCATGTGTGTGGGTAGGGGGATTGGGGAGCACAGGGGTCAGTGGGAAGAGGGAGTGATCTAGTCCGTTGGATGGATTCTACACAGATAATACAGGCTATTGGATATGTCACACGATGATGGTCATGAGTAAAATGCTATTGATGCATTATATGGTAGATTAGGTCAAATATTGATCGTGATGGCCAATTGGGTGTTTGTGTTTCAGCTAGCAAGGGTCTGGATAGCAAGCATAATTGGCTAGGTAGCATCGCCCATGATGCTGTTCCTGCTGGAAGCATCTCCTTGAATGCCATTCAGCGTCGGCAGACCAAGTTTCGGCTGGGGATTCGATCACTGTTAGCAGGTAAGAAGTTGAATGAAGTGTGTGCTTTAAATCAATATTTTGTATGATTATGTGTTGTCTTACTGTTTGTCATAATAATATTTCCATCCAGTTTTGTCCCTCCTGATGATTCCAAATTGGTATTGCACACATTAGAACTAGAATATACCAAGGCAAGAGCCAATCGAAATGAGGAGGTAAGTTCATTGGACCGTTTATGATGGAAATTTAATTAATGATTGGTCAGTGTGATCTCATCTGTGTGAGCTTGCTTTCGGAGCTAGATGCTGCTGTGCTTGCCCAACAACTTCGAAAGAGATTTCTTGATCAGGTATGTCATAGTCAGTTAGCACCGTTTGATTCCTTGTTCATTCAGTCAGATGGCTGTAATGTGCATGCTATTCATATGATGCTGCATTTGCGTCAATACATTCTGAATGCCTGTTGTATACCCAAAATGGTGATGCGTGGTGTTTTTTACAGGTCATGACATCTGAGCAAAGAGTTCCATTTGAATTTTATGGAACAAACTATATATTCACTGTTAATCAAGCTTTGCTAGAGGGTCAAGAAAGTTCCACACCTTTGGACAGAGGATTCCTGTCAAGTGACACATATATCATATTTGAGGCTGCTCCTAATTCAGGAATTAAGGTTCCTTTAAGTATCTTCTGTATTGTTGGAAGCTTTTTTTAATAGCTAATGTGACATGAACATTATCTATAGCTTGTGAAACACTACAAATAACAATAAGTCCCATTACTCTATTCAGGTAATAAACCAAAAGGAAGCTGCTAGCAGCAAGCTTTTCAATCATAAAGAGTTTAACCTGGAAAAGTTAGGATAGGTAGGTTAAGTGCTGAATTCATAGACATATTTCGGAGGGCATTTGCTTCAAGGGTGTTTCCTCCTCATATTGTTAATAAGTAAGCACAGTAACTTCTGTATTTTTTCTCCGTAAATAATAGATGATGAGCTAAGGTCTAATGTATAAAATATTGTAGATTGGGCATCAAGCATGTTAAGGGTATATTGCTGTATGGCCCCCCGGTACTGGCAAAACTCTTATGACCCGTCAAATTGGGAAACTGTTGAATGGGAATGAACCCAGGGTATGGAATTTATTATTGAACATGGAGCAATGTTTTCTACTTTGTCTAAATAATTTTGTAATGGCTTCTTTGTGTCATGCCTGTTTCTTTCTGATCTGTACCAGTAGGATACTTTAAGTCTACAAATATGAGATTTAAAAGTTGGTTTTAAAAGGTTTAGGGAGCGTTCTAATCACCTTATGGGGATATGGATTATTTGTGGCACGCTTCGAAGAGTGTTATTTGTCAAAAAATTTCTACATCAACATTGCTTACAGAACTTTTTCTAAGGTATTTTTTAGCTTTATAATATATAATATTTAGTTCATCCTTATAAGCAGTTGTGGCTAATCTGTCCAATCATCCAGCCCTTAGTCACCAGCAGAGAAAAATAAATTGATAAGTGATTGGATAAATGATAATATGCTAAAACTAAAAATATGTAAACTATTTTATTTGGAAACATGATATTTGAAACTCATTACGTGACATGATATTTGAAACTGTTCAATAAATTCCTAGGTAATTAATCTGTCTGTTTTTATCCTCTTTTATGGAATATTCCTTGTGTTTGCCTGTTTGCATGCTCCTTGTGTTTGCCTATTTGCATGCAAAAGTTTAATCCGATTTGTCACATTAGTGATAAAAAAAATCTGCGTACTTAGTTTATGATATTGTCACCTGGTGACAATTCTGATTAACCTTTTCTGGTTGAGCATTTGCAGAGATAATACAAAAGAAAATATCTTGATGTACTAATGCCCATGTTTGGCCTGCAGTGATCCAAGTAATACGGTTAGTAGAGGCATAAATTTATTTGGAAACAAAGATAACGCTCAATCCCCTATTTTGAAAGTCTGTGCCAATTCACTTCACAGTATAGATATAATTATATGCCAAAGCAATATTTTTATATCAAGATTAGCGAATAACTTTTTGAGTACTGGAGTTATATTGCTGCGTCATAGCAAGGTACTGCCGAAAGATGAAATATCAGTACAGCCTTTTAAAGGCAAACAAAAATGGGGATATCATGCATTTTATTAAGAAAATAAGATGATTGTATACTTAGTTTAGCTGAATTGTCAATTTACAGTGACACTACGGCTTGTCTCCACCGTTGCCCCGAGCAATGGGGACATGGGACGTGCCCATTAATGGAATCAATCTCTTGCCACTGTTGAAGAGCATCATCAATTTCTCTCATGTTCGGTAGTTGCTCGATAAATTGATTCACTGGTTGATTTTGCCGGGTTTATATTATACATTCTTGGCAAATTGATACTTGGGTTTTAATATGATGTTGTTTTGCATGGGTGCAGATCATCAGCACATGTACCAACAAGAGGAGTCTGGCCTAACATGGCACCTCAAGCTGCAAGACTTGAACCGGTATCCTTTTCCCTTTTACGCTGGGCATTTGAGTCAGTATGTAGCATGCACACTATCGTTCTTTTATCTGACTTGTTTAGGATTCAGGGAAGGGTATGAACTAAGAAAAAGTTTGATAGGGAATCCACATGCACATTATATTTTTGTATGCTGATGGGTGGTTCCAAAGTTTGATTGGTTGCCCATTGTGTTTTTTTGTCATTGTGGAATGCCAGGATCGGAGTATTGGCATGTAATCTTCATGCTGATACCGATCGCCACTGGTCGCCATCAAGTCTATCCTCTCCTCCCCGCTATCGATCGCTGATCCCCAGCGCCTTTTATATATATATAAAAGACGCTGGGGATCGACGATCGATAGATAGAGAGAGAGAGGGGGAGAAGGGGGGTCTTGTTTATTAGCTCTATATGATCATTTTGCTACATGGCCTACTATGATATGATTTACATGATGTTAATCTAACTACTGCTGCCAGCTGAACTTCTATTAGGACTTGAGAGGCTAAAATTTTATGATTATAACTATTTTGACTAATCATGGATTCAATATTCATCCTATAGGATCACTACTGAACCTTGCATCTATTTACACATGCAAACCTGAGCCCACCTTTGTTATATACTGCTCTTCTTACCGCTAGCTACTTGATGAGATAATTAATTTGATCCATAAACTATCTTCTCGATATCTATTTAGAATAATATTTTTATATTGGGTTTATTGCACTGATGAATTTGCCTCTTGTTGATCTATATGCACCCCCTTGCTCTTAGATCATATGATCTCGCGTTTATTCTTTTAGCAAACATGCTCTTGTCAAACTTTATTCCTTGATGTTTGTGCTTTGTATATGGGGAGCTCAAGGAGTAGAACTTCAACGAAAAAAAGACAGCAGGAGGGAAATCTTTCACTGTTGTTAAGAACAGGATGTTGTTCGAGATTCATCTCTTCTGGGCTCTGCATTCCTTCTCAAGGCTACAACCGGCCAACAAGCTTATGGGACAAGCTGGAGACGTGGAGAGAGATTAGCAAACATTTCTGGAGGGAAATTTGCTATTGGTTGGAAGTATTTGTATGCAAATTGTACAGTTAAATTTGACAGGATGTTCCCTTTTGGAAAAGAGATGCGGCTAGCCATATTATAAATGTGCAAGTATTTAATTAATTTACATTTTGTGCACATATGTATCGTGGGAACTGCTAGATTAAATTTACTCCTCCCTTTTGAAAGTTGAATGTTATTTTACATATGTGGTTAATTATGAAATTAACCATATAATAACTCTATCATCCATTTTTTGTTAATCTTAAATGTTTCCAGGAGAGTGAAAGATGGATGTTATTCACTGCACGGGAAAGTGGGCAGTGAGAGTGAGAGTGAGAGTGAATTGGCACAATGGTTTTTAATATTTGTTATGCATATGTCTCCAGGAGATGTATAAATTTGGTTGGTACTATATAGTTGGTTAATAATTGTGGAACGTGCATTGCACGTGCACGATTACTGGTTAGAAATAGAGTAGGACTCGGCTTCACATAACCTTGCATGACAAGGATAGGGATACAGTCTTGGGCGAGTACTACATGGAGCCATGGGTCTTATCTGACTTGGTTTTCTACCTTATAACCCTCACCCCTTGTCATATATAAATGGGGATAGGGATCCCTCTTGGGGGAACAACCACAACCAGAATCAACTTCAACGAAAGCAGTACAGCACAACTGAAATAGGGTATTACCTCATATTGAGGGCCTGAACTAGTATAAATCATTTTGTCTTTCAAATCCATCTAGCTTTAGGTCCGAGCAAAGCCCCATATTCATTATTGCCAATATAAAACATCAATACTTGGCGCGCTAGGTAGGGGGAGTGCCGAGATCATCATCAACTAGCTTGATGGATCCAATCACCGAAGCCGTCGGCGTCACCATCGTCCCCGGGCAAGTCATCCGCTTCGGGAGCCTCGAGTTTCTCGCTAACGCCTTCGACAACCCCTCTTTCCGAGTTGGCTTCAGCTCAATCGGAGGGAGATCAAGTTAACCACGCGTCAGTCGGCCTTGACAATGTTGTGGCAATCTTCGGCAATCTGCTTCGGTGAAAACTAAGACCTACGAGGCCCAAGGCAACTCTCTTTCGTAATGTTCAACTTGGACACAGCCTAGAGCCGGTCGAGGTCGGATCTAGGGAAGACGAGATCGTCAATTCCTCACTTAGTCTAGCCAACACTACAACCTTTTTCACTCCATCCTAAGGTGGCGCCCTTGATCTCGCAGAATTCGACTCAGATACGGCCTAGAGCCGGGCAAGTTCGGATCTAGGGAGGTTGGGGTCATCATCAGTTTGCTGCAATACTCCGACTCTGACTCTGACTCTCAGTCAGACGATAGTACCGGGAGGTTCTTACCCCTCCCCCCTCCCCGCAAGGTCTTCATGGTGTCAAAAGGAAATCAAACCCCAAGTCAAGATGCCCATCAACTACGCAATCAACAGTAATAGGAGGCTCGCCGACTACGTGAACAAAAGGAGAAGGAAGACAGATGCCGACAAGCCGAACAGGACGAGCGCAACCGTCAACTGCGTGAAACTGGGCGGCAAGCACAATGGGACATCCTCTAGATTAGGATGGGTGACCACGACGTGTTTGTTACTCCCCAATAGAACGTCATGGCTGTAGCAACTCTATTCGACATGCTACAATTGGGACATGATCATGTGGCGATGCCGACAATAGCAAAGATCAAGGCTATGATAGCAACAACAGTGGTTCAACACAACCAGGAAGACTCCGAAACCCTGGTTCTCTCAAGCAAGTCAAAGTCCGACACCGTCACCTCAAGATCTACCAAGCAGGTACCCAACAGGTACATCCAGCCAGAGACCACATGAATAGCCTCATCACTGATCATAATTCGATCACCGAGATGACCAACGACGTCGACGCGATGACTATGGCCGCCACGATAGGGACGTCAGAGACTGGCAACTTCACAAGTTGGGACGGTTGCGGAGACCTACTCTCTTGATCGCCGGTGCACGCTGGTGAGCGGGACGGAGTAGACAACATGTGGCGGCACACTACAGAGGAGTGGCAAAACCCTAGATTACTTTCGCGTGTGTTGCATGGAGGTGGCAATTCGGTATTTATAGGACATGTGATCAGGAAGCCGCGTCTATGCAAGCACGAGGAGCCAATTTTGGTGGACCATTCATAGTTTCCTATTAGACAAGAACCATGAAGATCGAGGAAGAAGCAATATCTCCCTCAAAGGCCTCCACGAGGAGGACTTTGAGGCAGAGGAAGAGGATGCTCCTTTGCATCAAGATTTGCTCAGCAACTGATTTCCAAAAGATAAACAAAATGATTCATTGCACTTCTAACTGTTCTTGTCTCATCACCAGGCTCTCTGCCATGTGGCTTGGATGAATTCTAGTTTTGTTGCAATTGCAAAAGTGCTCCTCAACCAGTCGGACAACCCTAAAAAACTTGCAAAGGTATTGTTCAACCAGTTTGACCACTCTAAACGTTGTGTCTGAAGTTTTCTATTGTAAAAAAACCGATAGCTCTAACAAGTGGTGGCGGCCGACACACTAAGAGCAAGTGCAATAAGACATATGATATTGCCTTTAAAATTGCCACATAGGATTTGGTAATGAGGTAGAAGAAAGAAGTGAGGAGAGAGGATGAGTCACCCCTTATGCAAGAGGTAACCTCTGTCCAAACTCCAAGAAAGTTGGAAACAGGAAGCAAATAACAAAATAAAATTATTATATAGTATTGGTGTTTATATATTAGAGGTGATATATTGTACATATTGGCTCTTAACTTATGGATCGGTGACATGGATAAATTAGAGGTAGTATTTGCCTCTAATATTAAACTTGCTCTAATCAAGTTCCGTGCCAGCCAACCGCTCAGTTGCACCCAGCAGGCGGCAGCATCACCGGAGATGGAGAAGAAGAGAGCTGGATGTGGCGGCGCTTAGGGCTTGAGGCGTCTCCAGCGGAGATGCGTGGTGGTCTCGTGGATGAGCCATGGCTTGGGTTGCAGCTCGTAAAAATTGTTCGTGAGGTGAGGAGAGCCCAACCCAGCCTAGCCCAAGCCAAGCGCACGAGAGTCCAGCCCATGATGAGGCAAGGTCACCACTGACCAGCAATCTCCTCCCGGTTCCCAAATCCCAAATTTCCCAAATCCAACACAGTGGCAGGAGGCGACGCGGGGCTATGGGCAAGCGACAGCCAGTGGCGTGGCGGCAAGGACGAGGATGCAGCATCTCCTCAGCCGTGTCCTCGCGGGCGAGCTGCGATGTTCGTCTAGAAGAACTCATTGAGGTCAAATTTTGATCTAATTGTTCAGGCTATGCACGCTTGACACTTGTAGTTGTACATGGCACTTTAATCTCGTCTTAGTTCTTCTTTGTGTGGGTTATCCATGCCAATATGGTTGATTTTTTTATGCAATCATTACCTGATGCTAGTCTCGAGGGTGTGCGAGTTATTGATTTCGCGATAAAATCAGGGGCTTTGAACTAACGGCGGACCTAGAATTTTATAATTGGGGGTTCGATAAACTAGTTGGTTTGTAAAATATGTTGAATATTATAAAAATTATTTTAATATTTTTAATTAATTTTATTGCATTATTTCTAAATAGATATAGAAATTAACAATATACCTTTTTTTGTTGTTATTTACTCTGTTCGTTTCATATTATAAGTCATTTTATTTTTTTAAATTAAACTTCTTTAACTGTCTTTATACAGAAAACACATCAACCTCGACAAAATCAAATTAATTTTGTTAAATCCACCATGAAATATATCTTGATAATGCATTTATTAGTTACTTTTGTTGGCGCTAGAGGTCCCCAAAATGTTTGTGTATTTTTCTATAATTTTATCAAGTTAGAGAAGTTTGAGCTCACTTAAATAATATTTATAGTGCACTATAATCATCAGATTTATAACAAATGGCACTCTTTAATTTGTCCATAAAAATTATTGATATTATTACCTCAAAGCATTCTAGGTTAGGTTTAGGAAAGAGTCTCACATATTCTAAAAATAGTTAAGTAACGTGGATACACACAATATTATTTATATGTACAATAATTATTGCTAACTCATGTAAAAATCATAAATAATATATACTATCGAGCGTGGTACACAACCTAGCTGCTAGTGTTTAGGTGTAATATAGTTAGTGGCTGGAGCTAGCAACATCATTATCGAAAATAATGAAGAATGAGAAAACAACAAAAAGAAGAATACGGTGACAAATGTTTAATTTCACATTGCATTGTTGTAAAGAATAAATTTGTGTTAAAAATTCTAAAATTTTAATAATATTAGTAAACTATTGATAAATAAGAGTATATCGTATAACCGTTGTGAGTAATTTCTCTCATGTGTGTGTTTGGTGACTAACCTCCTCTTTCTTTTACTTTCTTAAAATCCTCTTAGCACGTTCAACTAATGAACATCTCAATTTGAATCGAATAAATAGAAGATATAAATATATTATTTTTTATACTAGTCCACTTATATGCCAATATTTATCGAGACAAGCTATATTTTTGGGGCCATATTAGTTAACAAAATAGTCAATCCTTATACTATAAATTTCATATCTTATACTTTAAATTTCCAGTCGCGCTAAGTAGCGTGTAGCGTGCTACTTAGGATAGGTAGCGTGCCGCACAATACGGCCATCACCCCACATTTCTAGTTTTTCAGTTACCTCGAACGAACCCCTCACCATTTACGCAAGTAAATAATTTACCTTTAATATTCGGTACCGGACGAGTAATTGTAGGGAGTAAACTATTTTACCGCGCCGCACAACACGGCCATCACCCCATGTTTCTAGTTTTTCATTTTACCCTGAATGAACCCCTCACCATTTACGCAGGTAAATAATTTACCTTCGATATTCAATGTGAGTGGTGGTACCCAACGCGTAATTATAGGGAGTAAACTATTTACTCTCTACAACATTCCAACATCAGACTGTTGTAAATTAATCTTTTGCCTTGAGTAAACAAATTAATCAATTCCGAGATTAATCGAGATCCTCACCGTGTTTCTTTTGTGGTAAAAATTTTATCTCCTGTATTGGCCATGCACCCTGATGTGTGTAGGATGTGAAATGGTTTACCCCGATACATCATGGCAACAGCATGTTGTGTTGATAAATCTTTTATCTTGATGTAAGCATATCGTATCACCATATACGCACAGAAATATTGGTTGTTTATAGGGCTAAAACAATTTACCCAAATCCAAATCCAAGAGGTGAATGTCATATGTGTGGTACTCTATATACGGGAGAGTAAATGTATTATCCAAAAATGGGGAAACATCCTCTTTGTCCTGTGATTCCGCTGCTAATTCAGGTGCTTCAGAGATAGCACCACCCGATTGAAGAATTGGAGGCACTAAAGTTCCCGTTGCACTATGGGTTCCATCTGTCCCCTAGGCACCTGGAAGTGCCGGCAGTGCCACGACCACGTCCTGGGTAGGTACTTCTTCTCCAACAGGAACTGATCCATTGGTTTGTTCAGGTGTTAGCTCAGCAAGTGGGGCGGTAGTCTGCTTTGCGTCTAGCTGGGATGGTGCAGGAGATGGTGCTACAATGGAAGGGCTAGGTTCAACTTAGTCCGACGTAGTAGTTATAGGAGCATTGTCGACCATGCAGCGGCTGTGGTGATGTGGGAGGGCTTGATTGGTGGACAGGTGGAGAAGATGTTGATGTATCTTTGGCTGACTTATGGGGGCTGGCTACAAGTGCTTTGGGTGGTGAGGTAGAAGCACTAGGCTTCCTGGTAGAGCACCTTTGGGGGCTGTGTGCAGAAGCTAGGGGTGGGGAAGATGGATCATGAGCCTTCCTGCAAGGTGTTATATAATAAATGGCTGCAATTAGAGAACACGATTCATGTAGGGATAAAAACTAACTGAGAGAACAGAGATAGATCTGAAGGTTGTACCGCATGATTTCCAAACCAAGGATCAGAACAAGCACTATCCAAAAATACCATATATCAAAGAACATAAAAATTAACACATCGCGTGCACTTACCTCGTTGAGGGGCTGCGTGAAGCAAGTGGAGGAGGTGATGATGCACTAGACTTCCTTGTTGATCTCCTTGTGGGGGTGCATATTGGGGCTGGCAGATCGGTCTGCACAGGGTTGGCAGCCCTTGAAGGGGAAGTCCTTGGGGGCAAGAAAATGTCGGAGGTAGCTGTATCGCCTACTGTTGACACCGAAAATTACCGATCAGCACTGAAGACGAGTTGATGATCTGGTTCGGTGCACTAGACACGCGAAGGCCTGGGAGATCTGCTTAGCTCTAGTGCAGGTCCTAAATTTGAGGTTCGTGGGCGTGCCAGTCAATTTGACCCAGCAATTGACAAGGAGATAGAAAATATTAGATCAGTGATCGAATCGGCCAACAAGCCGATACGGACTCCTTCCAGCCGATTGCCGATAGCACTTGTACATCGGCTAGAGAACCGATAATATAAAAAGAGAACCAGCCGACTTCCCTTGTACATCGGCTAGAAAACCGATGATGATATAAGCAGATAATAAGCTAGCCGATTGCCGAAAAAACATTTGGACATCGGCTAGAAGCCGATGATAGAGTAGCAGAATAATAATCAAGGCAATGCAATCAACTTTATCTAGTAAAAGATAACTTATCGGCTAAACACTCTGATAAAACGCTTGCATAAAATCTATCAACCTAGCAGGCATAACTTATCGCAGGCAGTTTAGTAGGTCGGACCTAACCGATGCAACACAAACTGATATGATAAATTATCCCCAGTAAGCCGATAAAATCTACGCACGCGTGATGTGATATATCCAATCAGCCTAAGACATCAAACTTAATTGATGCAGCCGTAGACATAATAGATACACCGTGGTAAGCCGACTACCTATATCAGCTAGAATATCGGACCTAACCGAGGAAGTCCTAGCCGATAAGGTAGTCGGGGTAACGAGACTTACCCTCTCGCAGGAGTTCGGATCTAACCGATGCAGCCCGGCTCGAGAAGCAAGAACCCGTTGAAAAGGGTGGCGATGCGCCGAATTTGTATTGATCTGAGAGATGATTTACATGGTCCCCGGGCATACATATTTATACCCCGAGTTGATACAGTCCTGATCGGATACGAAACAGGAGTTTCCTAACTATAAAAGGAAAAACAACAAGCCCTGATCGGGCATGAGATCAGGTTTCCTAAAAATTATTAAAGCTACCTAATTTATAGATAAAATATTAAACTGCCATGCTGTGGTCTTCACGATTCCTTCCTGAATTCGGCTTCTTCTGGATTAGCTTCCTGATATAGCCTCTTTCCTTAACCGAATATGATAACGAACCGTACCAAATTTTGGTGTTAGCATCTACTAGCTGTGAACCATGGATTGCTCTGATTATCTCATCACACATCTTAGCCTGCATGACCTGGACATGCATGATCCGCTGCTCAATGTCACGTGCAAACTGCCTAGTCTGGTTGTCAAACCTTCGTAATGCCTCCGTGATAGCCTGTCTCTGATCAATGGATGTGTGTCACACCCTGAATTTTCCCCATAAATAGAGCCACACAAAATATATTAAAGAAAAGCCCTAAAGAAATTATTTTAAAAGGCCAAGGGAATTAATTAAATAAGTAAAATGCAAAATAATAAATTATCAGGGATGGAAATATTTTTTTTCTATATTCTCCTTGCCAAAATACACTAAAAGGAATTTTACTGAAATTTTTAGAGCACTGGAAGTATTTTTAATAAATCAAAACAAATTGTCAGAATTAAAAACCTACTGGAATCTCTTTTTCTTTTCTTTTTCTTTCCTTTTCTCTTTTTCTTTCTTTTTCTTCCTGCCGGGCCGCCGGCCCAGTCCTATTTCTCAGCCTGCCATGGCCCGCGCCGTGCGCGCCTCCCCATGGACCCTACCTGTCAGTCGCGCTGCATGCCTCTCCTCTCTCTCCCTCTGCCACGTGGGCCCCGCCGATCAGCGTCTACTCGCCTACGTCCTTACTCCCCCCTCACCGCCAGCCGGGGCCCACCTGTCAGCTCACTTAACCGCGCAGCCCCCTCGCCCTTTCTATGCATCTAGGCCTCGCCTGTCAGGGAGCTGTTCCACCCCTCCACTCTCCTCCCGCTGACGTGTGGGACCGAGGGCCCACAAGTCAGACCCGTCGTCAACCTCCGGCCGAAACGGTCGGAGGGGATCTGCTCGCCCCCACCGTGCGATTTCGCCTCTGCCTACCATCTCCCGCCCTCGCACGTGGTTCAAACAATGCTGACGCGGTCGCCTATCCGTTCCCCCACTCCTCCGCTTTCTTCGTGCATACCCACGGGCGAATTTCACCGATCCTGCCAATGCCGCTACCCCACTTTCTCGTGAAATTCGGCCAACCCGGCCACGAACTCCCACAGCCGAGTGCATAAAAACCCTCCCCGTGCTCAGCCCTCACTTCCCCTCAATTGCCCCCATCTGTCGAGCTCTCTAACCCCCTCCGCGCCGAGTTCCTAAACCGCTGCCGCGCGCACCGTCTCCAGCCGAGCGTCACCGCTGCTGTAGTCGCCACCGCTCTCGTCTCTCACCACCGTTAGCTTCACCATGCGTCAGAGCACGTAGTCCACCAGCCCCTCGAGCCCCATCGCCACTGGAGGCATGTTCTCCCCGTTGACCTCCTCGGTGAGTGTTTCCGCTGGCTGTCGGCAGCCAAATTCTGCCAATTTACTTGGCCGTTTTGGCCCTAACCTCTTCTTACACCGTTCCTAGGTTCTCCTGCATCTCGTCCGCGCCTCTGTCGTTGCCTTGCACCACCAGAACACCATCGCTGTCGTCTACCCAAACCTCGTCGCCGCCAAACCCCTCTGCTCGCCGTCGTTCGCCGCTCTCCGTCCGTCACAGCACCTCGGTGATCACCCCGTCGCATTCCTCACCTCCTCCGTAGCTCCCCGCTGCCCTCCACCGCACCGGATGGTCGCCGGCGATGACCATCGGGACACGCGCGCAGGTGGGCTCAGCCTCGGCTCAACCACAGCCGTCCGATTGGCCCGGCAAATCGCGACCGTTCGCGTACGCCGGCGCCGCGCCCACGTGCGTGGACCGAGTCCACATGCACCGTCCTCCCCGCGCCGCTGACCCATGGGGCCCACTTGTCGGCACCGGTTCCCCGTGGTCCGCTGGCGCAATGATCCTTTTTAATTGTGCAATAAATAATTAAGGAATTAATTTTGTATAGTAAAAAACACAGTGAAACTTTAAAAATTCATAACTAATTCATACGAGCTCCGATTAATTCCATTCAAAATTCATTAAATCCAAAAAAAGCCAAGAATCCATTAAAAATACTTTTAATCCTTGTTTCAGTGCCCACATATGCTGTTTTAAATTATTTGTGCATTGTTTGTTATAGAATCCGATGCAGTCGACCCTGCAGTTTACTACGAAGTCGTTGCCAAGTTCGTCGAGCCGGAGCAAGGCAAGTCGCATCGTTTCCTCGATCATATTGTGCCCATTTATTACAAAAGATTTGTTTTTTAAATTAATAAACATACATTATTTCATTATTTCATGTGGGAAGGTTGACCTATATAAATGCAATTTTAATTGCTCTGACTTAATTCCACCTATACGCCTTTGTAGCTGGGTAATAATTTGACTAGAGGCTATTGTTAGGATGCTTAGCCCTGCTTAGAAACGATTAGTTCACATGGGAATTTAAACGGTCTTATTTATATTCTTTGTTCGACACTATGTCGGGAAATGGAACTTTGGATATGTTGATATTAAATTACTAAAATTTGACCTAATGGTGGGCTATGGGCGCATGGTTTTGTTGATCGCACCGTGGCAATTAAGGACTGGTTCACGGGACCCCCTTGGGCAATTAATCATACATTCCACATGCCAGCGTGGACAACGGCTGGGCTTGTAGCGTCTCTTCTCTCTCTCCTAGGCACAGTTTGTGAGAATGGGTGTGATAGAGTTGGGTCGGCTCGGGGTCAGATTGATCGGCTTCTAGATCCATTGTGGCGCAAGTAGGGTAGCGTGGCTGATATGGTGTGCCCTGTCGATAGGTGCAACCTCAGCGTGGTGTGGATGGTTAGGGAGAGGTTGCCTAGACGGTCCTATCACAGCCTCTCGCGGGGTGTCGTGGTGACACGTCGGCACACGGGAATGTGTGTGGGGCTGTGTCTTGTAGGTACAGTTATACACCTCTGATCAGAGTAAATCTATTCGAATAGCCACTCCCGCGGTTATGGGCATCTTGGTCAAGACTCACCGTGATTAGTCTTACTATAATAAATTGACTTAAAAATTTGCTATAGTGATAGGATGGATGGTTGGGCCTGGCTAACGTGGTGTAACGTTGATCAGTGGAGGATTAATATTGTTTAATTAATCGACCTTTTTACTATTTGCGAACTACTATTGTTTGCGATTGCTTTTACACAAATAAACCCCTAGCCTATGTTTGTCTCTCGTGCATTGTGCATATTTGCGGGTGTGACTTATTGAGTATCGTGGGTGGTACTCAGTCTTGCTCCCTTTCCCCTCTCAGTGGTGGAGTACCTATCTGACAAGGACCTTCAGGAGGACTAGGCTGGCTCCGCCGTCAAGACGCTTGTGGAATGGAAGAATCCGCTTGGCTAGTTGTACATAGACTTTATTTATATTTACCACTGCATTTATGTAAGATAATTTTACTCTATTTGTAAGACGCACTCTGTATAGCAACTTGGTATCGTGTACTCTAGTTTTCCTAGACAGGGATTTAATACACTGAAATGTTCAGAATTCTGGTTACGAATTTATGGGCGTTACAAGTTGGTATCAGAGCCAACTTTGACCGTAGGACTAGCCAAATGCAAACCCTAGAGCCCTCTGAGATTCTCATTTGCATATGCTTCTTGCATTTGGAGTTATTTTGGGAAGATTGGGAATTTATTCTCGGATGGGGATAAAATCTTGGCCTTTATTTAACTGAAGTTTCTGAGTCAGGTCAAAGGTAGGGTAGAAATTTTATTCGATGGTTACGGCATAGGTGTCCAAATTTTGGGAAAAACATTGGTTTAATTGGGACGGTGTATGATTTAAGGCATGCATAAAATATTTCTACTTGCTTTGCAATTATTATTTAAAATTAATTTGTTACTATTTGGTCCTGTTATATTATTTCATCGGATTCCCAATAAAGTTTAAATGCAAAATTATTTCATCCATAAAATTATTGTTTACTTCCAAGTTATTTATCGTTCACCATATTTGGATATGAGCATACATTGATTTCCCCCTCGCCTTCTATAGATGGACAGTCTCCCCAACCAACGCGGTGTAGACATGGGTGGATTCATCGAAGAGCTTCGCATGATGAGTTTCACTTTGGGGTACAGCCATGCCTCGGAGTACACCACCGTGGAGCCCATGGAGGGCGAGCTCCCCCGTGTTCGCTTGGAGTTGCCAGGCGAACTATGCCTCCTACTAGCCATGGAGGTTGAGATCGGCGGGCGTACCTACGATCACGCCTGCCAGGAGGAAGCTTTCTGTCTGATTGGAGAGCTACGCCGGAGACACCACTCTACCTTCCGCACCATCGCCTACCACTACCTCCCCTACCAGGCCCACTACCAGGTCTACAACACCTTCCAGTAGGCTAACAACGAGAACGACACCACCATCGTCCACATGAGGCGGGTGATGTGGGCCATGGACTACATGCACGCCAACTGGGTATGTGCGGCCCACGATAGAGAGGATGCCAACTAGATGACCATTATTGGTATCCAGAACAAGATCGACCACCTGAAGAAGGAGGTCGTGGAGTTGAAGGGACAGTCGCCACCCGGTGGGGCCAGGATCCGTCTGACCCCGAGGAAGAGGACCCTTCCTCCAGTGCGTATTCAGTCGGCCCCCAGGAACGGGCCACACGCACTGCTAGCTCCTGCACCACCACCGGCCCCAGCACCAGCACCAGCACTAGCACTCGCACCAACACCAACCAGTGGCATGATTAGCGCGTCGTCGAGCGATGGCAGCTCTCAGGGAGGTACCAGCATCCACGGGGCCTTCACCTCCACCGACGATAGTAGCTCCCTCAGCGGATCCCGCACCCGCAATGAGGCCAGTTCATCAGCTCACGGTAGTGAGGACTACATGAGCGGATCCAGGACCCATACCGACGACGAGGTGGGCGACGAGCAGAAGCTGGAGTACAACTCGGACGACCACAGGAGCCATTCAGAGCACTAGGCGCGCCGTCCTTAGCTTTATCATTTTTTTTGTTTGATTTCATGTTTAGTTGTAATGTCTGGATGTTTGCTTTGGGGTAGTTGGTGGTTCATACTGTCTGTTGTGGTATGGCCGCCTCAACTAAGAGTTGAATTGTTTTTGTTATGTTTCCAAGCTAAGCACTTCAATTAATTTAATTCAATCACTTTATTATCACTCCTGTTTCTGAGCCGTCTGTTTTCCTCCTTCCCTTTCATTTCCATCCCCCTTTAGATGGTGAACACCAGGAATGGTAACCGTGCCGCCAGTGACACCAGCGCCACAAATCAACAATATGGAGCGTCACAGGACAACGGGGCTCCCCGCCACATGCCACCTCCCTTACCGGAAAACCCGACACTCGACCAAGTTCTAGCCAACCAGAACCAGATGATGGCGATCATGATGCAACAGATGCAGCAGAACAACCTACAGTAGCAACACCAACAACCTCACATCTCAGCCTTTGCTCCTCAATCTAAGCTGCCTAAATTCTTGAGGGTCGGCCGCCTACTTTCTCTAGCACTACCAATCCCATGGATGCCAACGACTGGCTGTTGGCGATCGAGAAGAAGCTAAACCTCCTCAAATGCACCGACCAGGAAAAGGTCGCCTTCACCACGCACCAGCTCCAGGGTCCCGCCTCGGCTTGGTGGGACAACTTTCTCGTAATACGCACCACCACAACGGAGGTCACCTAGGCTGAATTTTGCCACAACTTCCAGAAGTCTTAGATTCTGACCAGCATTGTGGCACAAAAGAAGAGGGAATTTCGAGACTTGGTGCAGGGAAGCAAGACAGTCACGGAGAACCTCCATGACATCAACCGCTTGACGCGCTATGCGCCAGAGGACATCCGCACCAATGCGGAGAGGCAGGAGAAGTTCCTAGAGGGACTCGACGACGAGCTGACCAACCAGCTTCTCTCCAGTGACTATTCTGACTTCGAGAAATTGGTGGACAAGGCGATCTACCAAGAAAATCAGTGCAACAAGATGGACCGCAAGCGGAAGGCGACCCGGTTCCGAGCTCATCAGGGACAGCACCAGAGGCCAAGGGTGATGTTGGGGCATCAGGGTGAACCTTCCATCATGATTGTCCGCCAGCAGCGTTGTGGAGGCCATGGGCCCCAGGTACCTCATGACAAGTATATGGGCCACTCAGACAGAGGATGGGCCTAGCCTTGTAATTAGGGATATGACAGAACTTGGCAGACTTAGCCTTGTACGATAAGGAAAATATAGTCCTAGTCGGGTACATTATATCTCTAGGAGGAGATCCCTTGGTCGTAGTCCGACTAGGACTCCTACTTTGTAACCCTATCCCCCAGTATACAAGGGGAGGCAGGGCGTCCCATGAGGGCAAGACCACAGAGGGTCAAGAAATCTCACTAGAAAATCCTCAAAGAAAATACACCACAACTGACCGTAGGGTATTACCTCATCTTGAGGGCCTGAACCAATATAAACTCCTTGTGTTCCTTTGCAGTCCACAGAGTTTCAATCCAATGAGTAGCCCTATATTCTTATTTTCGGTGTAAAACATCGACAGTTGGTACGCCAGGTAGGGGCCTCGGCGAGATCAACTTCAACAGACTCGATGGATTCGACAACCGGAGTCGACGGCAGCAAATTCTCCCCTGGAGACACGATTACATTCGGGAGCCTCGACTTCGTCGCCGACAAGTTCGGCAACCTCACCCTGGCCGACTCAGACTCGATCCGATCTACCAGGGAACCAGCCGACTCCGCGCCAGTCAGCCCACATGACGCTGCAGCAACCATCGGCAACTTGCTGCGGCGATCTTCCACCTGCCCGGGTCTCGGGACAACTCTCTCCTTCGGCGTTCGACTCGGACTCGGCCTTGAGCCGGCCGGGATCGGGCTAGGAAGGGGAGAGGTCATCAATTTCCCATGCAGACTCGGCAACACCGTGGACATCTACAATCTACATCCTATGCGGCAACCCCGATCCCCTAGGTTCAATTTGGACACGGCCCAGAGCCGTTCAAGATTGGATCTAGGGAGGTCGGAGTCGTCATCACACCCATCAATTACTCCGATTTTGACTCTAGGTCAGACAGAAGTTCAAATAGCAGTTCGGACAGCAGTCTGGCAAGCCTTTTACTGCCCCGTGAAATCTTCATGGCGTCCGGGTTCCACTCCCTCTCAAGAGGCGCGCCGACTACCGAGCAGCAACAAGAGGAGGCCCACCGATTGCGACAACAACAGGAGGCCGAGCGCGATGCCTGCAACAACGAGCTACGCAGGGCTGGGCGGACTGCTCAGCAACAAATCCTCCAAACTCGAGTTGGTGACCACGACGTCTTCGTCACGCCTCAACAGAACATCATGGCCACTGCAACTTTACTGGATATGCTCTAGTTTGGGCCTGATCACCAGGCCACCTCGACTATCGCAAGGATCAAAGCCATGATTACCGCTCCTGCATGTCAGCAGCACCAACAGTTGGGCCACACCCTCATACCGACCCACCGGCCGGGTTCTCCAACAGCGGTCTCGTCCGCATCAGTGCGACACCGAGCGGCTAGCTCCAGTCAGCCGCACGTGGAGTCACGCATGATTTCTCTCGGCAACGCTAACAACAACAATCGGCGGCGTCCCCAGTACGACCGCCACGACAACCAAGATCTTCGAAACCATCTGTGACGCGATCTTCACCAGGACATCAACGCACGACACCGCGAATGTGAAGAGGACGAGCGCTGCCGACTGGAGGACAAAAATGAGCGCTTCGGCCTCCATCACGAGCGGTTTAACCGCCGTAGTCGGAGCCAGAGCCCTCTTGCAGACGAAGGCGTACCGGCCTTCACCTAGAAGCTACAACAAGTCGACTGGCCGTCGGGTTTCAAACCTACAGGGATCAAAAAATACGATGACAAGACCAATCCCGAGTCCTGGCTCACGGTGTACACTCTGGCAATCCGAGCAGCTGGAGGCGATCACAAGGCCATGGCTAACTACCTCTCGGTCGCCCTAGCCAACTCGGTAAGGACATGGCTGATAGGGTTCCCAAAGCGGTCAATCAGCTCCTAGGGAGAACTCCGGGAACGCTTCATCACCAATTTCCAAGGGACTTACGAGAGGCTGTCTTCCGAGCATGATCTCTATCAGCTACACTAGAGGAAGAACAAGTCTCTTCGCGAGTTCATCAAAAAGTTCTCCGAGAAGCGCAACTCGAGCCGCCTTCCACAAGGGAGTCAAAGACGCCCCGTTCATCGCCAAGTTCACTCGGAAACCTCCCGCCTCTATTAGGGCTCTCTTTGACATGGCAAATAAGTACGCTGACTCGGCCAAAGCAGTCGCACAGGCCCTCGATGACAAGAGCCCCGGCAAAAGGACTAGAAGCCCAATGACAAGCCAGCACAGAACAAATCCGGCAACCATAAGCGGAAGTCGGAAAACGTGGTAGCCAACATGGAGCGCACTCGGTTGTGACCCCCAAGGAACAACGAATACCAGAAAGTGATGAATGGGCCATGCCCCTTTCATCCTAAGGGCAAGCACGTGGCCAAGGACTGTTTCATGCTCAATAAGTTTGCTTCCGAGCAGGCTTCAACATCTGGCACCGACCAGGACAAAGACAAGCCAGATTCAGGTGCAGCCGGTGATTATCAAGATCCCCAGGCTGAGCTTAACTATATCTTCGGAGGGCCATCTGCATACGAGTCCAAGAGGAAGCAGAAGCTAACAGCACGCGATGTCAACTCAGTCTCCACAGCAGACGCCCCCCAATATTTGCGTTGGTTAGAGACGCCCATCACATTCGACCGCGCAGATCACCTCGATCGGTCGTCAAGACGCTATCCACTCGTCCTGGACCCGGTCGTCAAGAGCATCAAGTTGAAGAAGGTCCTCATAGATGGAGGCAGTGCCCTCAACATTCTGTTCGCTAAGACTCTGGATGAGATGAAGATTCCTCGTTTAGAGCTGCGGCCAAGTACGGCGCCCTTCCACGGGGTAATCCCTGGCCTATCTTCAACACCTCTCGGACAGATAACTTTGCCGGTCACCTTTGGCACGCGGGATAACTTCTGCACAGAGAATATCTGCTTCGAGGTTGCCAATTTCGAGACTGCGTACCATGCGATACTCGGACGGCCGGCGCTATCCAAATTCATGGCGGTGCCGCACTATACCTACATGATGCTCAAAATGCCTGGGCCAGCCGGAGTTCTTTCCCTTCACAGCGATGTCAAGCAAACCTTTACCTGCGACAAAGAGAGCTACGAGTTGGCTCAATCCCAAGAAGCGGTAGTCGAATGCAACAGCATTTGGCAAGTCGTCACAACCGAAGTCGAGGACGATCAAGTTCCGGCAAAAAAACCAGCAAAAGCAAGAATTTCAGCGGACTCTGACACGAAGAAGATCCCCCTGGACCCTTCCGACCCCTCCAAGACTGCTCTAGTCAGGACCCCAAATAGGAATACACGCTCGTCACCTTCCTCCAGGCAAACAGGGATATTTTCGCTTGGAAATCTTTCGACATGCCTGGGGTATCAAGGGAGGTGATTGAGCACGCCCTCAACATCAAGACAGACCCCAAGCCAGTCAAGCAACGGCTGCGGCGCTTCGCACAGGACCGCAAAGATGCTATTCGGGAGAAGATAACCAAGCTCCTCGCAGCCGGGTTCATCAAAGAGGTCTATCACCCGGATTGGCTGGCAAACCCAGTCCTAGTCTAGAAGAAGAACGGTAAATGGCGCATGTGCGTCGAGTACACCAACTTAAACAAGGCATGCCCCAAAGACCTATTTGGTCTCCCGAGAATAGATCAGGTGGTAGATTCAACCGTGGGCTGCGAACTTCTCAGCTTTCTCAACTGCTATTCAGGATATCATCAGATCAGCCTGAAGGAGGAGGACTGCCTGAAGACTTCTTTCATCATACCATTTGGAGCATACTGCTACATCACTATGCCGTTTGGTTTGAAAAACGCTAGAGCAACGTATCAATAAGTAATTCAGTGGTGTTTACACACTCACATCGGGCGCAATGTGGAGGCATATGTCGACGATGTGGTAATTAAGACAAAGTCCAAAGAATACCCCATCACCGACTTGGACAAAACCTTCCAAAATCTCCGAAGATTCAAAATGAAGTTGAATCTGAAAAAGTGCGCCTTCGGTGTGCCATCCGGAAAGCTACTCAGCTCATCATATCGCACCACGGCATCGAGGCCAATCCAGAGAAAATCAATGCAATCATGAACATGGCACCCCCGATTGGCTAGAAGGACGTCCAGAAGCTGATAGGCTGCATGGTGACACTCAGCCGATTCATCTCCCGACTAGGCGGAAGCCTAGCAAGCCTTCAAAAACTTTAAGAAGTTCCTCACATCACCACCAGTGTTGGCATCACCAATGCCCCAAGAGCCATTAATGTTATATCTGGCGGCAACCACTCAGGTCGTCAGCACCGTGTTGGTGGTCGAGCGATCAAAGCCGGGTCATATACAGAAAATTCAATGGCCAGTTTACTTTGTCGGCGAGGTCCTAGCCGACTTAAAGATGAGATATTCTCAGGTCCAGAAGCTACTATATGGCCTACTCATCACTGTTCGGAAGCTGGTGCACTATTTTCAGTCGCATCAAGTCATGGTGGTCACATCGTATCCACTCGGGGATGTCCTGCACAACCGCGAGGCCACCGGCCGAATCGTTAAATGGGCACTCGAGTTGATGGCGTTCGACATCACCTTTCAGTCATGGACAGCAATCAAATCTCAAGCTCTAGCCGACTTTGTGGCCGAGTGGACAGAAGTTCAGATGACAACAACAACAGACAAGCTAGAGTACTAGACAATGTACTTCGACGGTTCTCTACGGATCAGCGGCGCTGGGGCCAGCGTCGTGCTGACGTCACCTACCGGCGAAATACTCAAGTACGTTCTCCAGATCCACTTTCCAGCTTCCCACAATGTCGCCCAGTACAAGGCACTCATCAACGGGCTCCGCATTGCTATATCACTCGGCATCCGCTGACTGGTTGTAGTGGGGATTCTCAACTCGTGGTGAACCAAGTCATGAAAGACTGGACATGTCTCAACGATACCATGGCGGCGTACTGTTAGGAGGTCAGAAAGCTAGAAAACAAGTTCTATGGGCTGGAGATAACTCATGTACTATGACAATACAACGATGCTACAGACGAATTGGCAAACATGGGATCAAAACGAGATATAGTCCCGACTGGGATCTTTGTTGAGCAACTACTGGAGCCATCAGTCAAGAAGAAACCAACACCAGAAAAGTCAGGGGATCAACCTACCCCTGCAATAGACGAAGTACTAATCATATCCCAAGATTGGTGGACTCCAGTTATCAAATTCCTCTTGAATGATGAACTCCTAGAAGATCACAGCGAAGCCGAACAAATTAAACATCAAAGCAAATGTTTCCTATTAGTCGGAGAAGACTTGTATCGAAGAAGAGCATCCGGAGTCCTCATGCGCTACGTCACAACCGAGGAGGGCAAACAGATTCTGCAATCGATCCACTCGGGCATATGTGGCAACCATGCCGCATCCAGGACATTAGTCGGAAAGGCTTACAGGCAAGAATTTTTCTAGCCAACAATAGTAACAGACGCTAAAGAGAAAGTTTGCGCATGCGAGGGTTGTCAATTCTATGCAAGACAAACAAATCTTCTAGCCCAAGAACTTCAAACCATCCCAACCTCTTGGCCCTTTGCAGTCTGGGGGCGCTTGACATGGTCGGGCCTTTCAAGAAAGCGCCAGGAGGATTCGCACACTTATTCGTCGTAGTGGACAAATTCACAAAATGGATTGAGGCAAAACCCGTTGCTACCATAACAGCGTCACGAGCAAAGGACTTCATCATGAGTATACTATACCGATTCGGGATTCCTAACCGCATCATAACGGACAACGGTACTCAGTTCATGGGTGGAGTATTTCAAGATTTCTGTGACAACTTCGGCATCAAGATCTGTTATGCTTCTATGGCACACCCACGGAGCAAGGGGCAGGTCGAGCGTGCTAATGGCATAGTCTTACAAGGTATCAAGGCTAGGATATTCGACCGACTACAACCATATGCAGGGCGGTGGGTACAAGAACTCCCATCTGTTCTCTGGTCTCTAAGAACTACGGTCGGTCGAGCAACAGGGCAATCCCCTTTCTTTCTGGTCTAAGGTGCCGAGGCTGTGTTACCAACTGAGTTAGAGTTCGGCTCTCCGCGAGTTCGGGTCTACTCAAAAGATAAATCCAGTGAAAACCGACTGGTTCAACTCAATCAGTTGAAGGAAGCTAGGGACATCGCAATTACCCAGTCGGCACGGTATCTTCAAGGCTTGCGTCGCTATCACAGTCGAAATGTCCGTGGCCGCACCTTTTTGGTCAGGGATCTCGTCTTGAGGAAAATACAAACCACCAAAGACAGGCATAAACTATCCCCCTCGTGGGAAGGGCCGTTCATTATCGCTGGGGTGACTCGGCCAGGCGCCTACCGACTGAAGACTGAAGATGGTGCCCTAGTCAGCAACTCATAGAATATAGAACAGCTACGTCCTTTCTATACCTGAGTTTTGTACTTTCTCACTTACATATGTAAAGTTTTTCTTTGACTCACTACATCGCTTGTTTCAACCAAGTAGTGAGTCGGGTCTGTATCTATTATATGTGCTTTGTTAACAACATACAAGCTTGTTTTATCTAAGTTATGAAGTTATACAACGATTATGTTATGCCCGATTAGTGAGTATAGCTTTTTGAGGTGAATGATTTTTATTAAATTCCTACTGATCTACTCGGCACAGACTGTATAGTCGGGTAAAACTAATGATAACTAGGGAAAACCAAGAGCTCGACGGCATTGTACATATATTTACACATGATTTTACAAAAGCTTTATATACACCGACTGCGTAATGGTTTGTTCCTACATTCCTAGGTCTTTTGTGATCGCCTCTGCAGTCGGCCTCGCTGGGGTTATCAACTCCAGTGCTTCCTCAGGTGTTGTCTCTTTGGCAAACCCCTCACCGATGGCCTCAAGGTCTACCCTAGGGTAGATTGACTTGGTCATGGCGAGGGTCTGGGCTACGCTGACAGCAACGCGCTCATCTGAGTGCTTTTTTAAGATACTCGGAGCTTCATTAAGGCACGCCTGCACCTGGGAGACTGTATTGGAGCTGCTCCCAACGTGGTGAGGATCCATTATGTCAAGGAGCCCTTTCACGGATTCGGCAAGAATTTCCCGTGACTCCTTGACAACCTTAGTCTCCTTTGCAAAGGCTTGGAACTGGGTTTGGGCGTTTGCTCTTGAAGCTGCTCAGATTCATTGGCAAATATACTTGTTAGCCGAAACTGCAGTCGGAGTAACAGAAGGATTGGTTAAGGTCATTATCAGAGGGAAGGCTTACTTTCGTAGTTGGCCTCTACTTTGGCTTTGGCCTTCTCTAGTTTAGTTTTAGCCTTCTCAGCTTTCTTCAGCTCAGATTCCTGTCGCTTTTTCTCCTCTATCTGGGTCTTTAACTCAGCTTTGAGGGCTGTATATCAGAACAGTCAAGAACTTGAGATTACAGTCAGGACTCAACTGGGCAGTCGGGAAACAACAAAGCTGGAGAAATATGCTTGGGATTTATTCGGGAAGACAAATACAGGAGACTTACTTCTGATCTTCTCGGCTAGTACCCACTTTTCATCCTTGAGCTGATCAACTGCTCCCCTTAGCCAAGTTTCCCTCTCCTGATTAGACCGTTCTAGGTCGGCCTTGGCGGCCTGGAGCTGGCCCAATCTTTGGAGATGGGGGGCGAGCTAGGTCAAGACCTTGTTTATTTTCTCTGAGCGGTCGACTATCTTCTGCTCGGAGTAAAAACAAAGCAAAATAGAGCAAAACAGAGTCAAGAGGTAGAGAACCAATACAAGGAAGACTGTCAAGAACTCAATGTGTTGAGAGTCATACCTGGACTCCCCGGGACAAGGCGATTGCGGCATGAAGAAGGACTTCGCGCTCCCTCTTTGCCATCTCCTCATTATGCTCATAGCTTTCCGCATTTCCCTTGGGGGATACCCAGTGGAATGTTCTTGGAAACCTGCGGGGAGGGGCTTCAAGTTTGGGGAGATCCGATTCATCTGAAGATGACGACGATGTGGATGGCGACAAGGTCCTAGCTCCTGACTCGGTGGTGGCTGGGGCTTCAGGGGCTGGCTTAGGGGCTGGAGCAACAGCTTCAGCACTCGCCCTTTAGTCAGCCGGCACTAGCGGTCCTACTGTCGGGACAGCTTTAGTTTCTACAACTAAAGCAGTCATCGGCTCCATAGATGAACCTGTTAGTGTTGGCCCGGCTAGGGCTGGCTCGGCAGCAGGAGCAGTCGGCATAGTCTTCTTGAGATCTATGTTTACTCGCCTCCTGCACAATGAGTTAAAAATCAAGACACTACTACACTGATCAAGATTCTCAGAAGACCCAAGATCGCTTACCTCTTGGAGGTCTTGAACCTCCACGAGGAGGCTCCGGATGTTGGCGGTGGAGAGCTGCTAGCCGCTAGGCTAGTCGGCGCAACAGTCGGTGGCGGTGCCGCTCTTTGGCTTGATGCTGCTGATCTTGTACTCGGCGGCACCAGCTGATGAGGACATCACTAGCTCGGATATGACCATAGTTATCTTATGTACTCATCAACTAAAGGTGCATGCTTTCTACGTAAGATTTACGTGTTATATATTTGAGCATGCGTCACTGCACCATGAGTTTTCTATGTTCTTGTTTGCAGAGATACTTGCTTGGATGAAGGGAAAGAGAGATGAAGTTTTGCACGTTTTGGATTCGGATTCGGGCCTCCTGACAGTGTCAACTTCAAACGGCGATAACTTTTGATCTAGAAGGAGTTACAGGCCCTACAAGTACTTGTTGGAAAGCTTATGAAGTCTACTTTCAGATGGTTTTGGTCCCACATCAAAATTCCTCTTGACCTATCTGGAATTGTCAAAACAAGATACGTACCTCTTCCAGTTTGAGTCTGTTTTGGGCCTTGGGCCTTGTAATTGTGTCGTGGGCTAAACCCATGAGGAGTGCGCCCCTCATAGGGCAAACCCTCACCTTAGGACGTCCTAACTCATATATATTCAATAGCCGTCACTGTTTGGGTGGGTTTTGCTTAGATTAATCTGTCTGTGAACAGTTTCGCCGTTTATCGGCTTGTGAGACCCCAACTTCGAGAGTATAATCATTCATCTGCAATTGAGTTGCAATCTTCCTTGTTCTAGCTTGTGTTCTTTGATTCGCATGCAGGGATTAGCCTTCGTGGCGAGGTCAACCGGGCAGCGCACGGTGATAACAAGGGAGACGTGGTACTGCGATTGCAGGGCTAGGATCTGGGTGATCAGAAGCCGGATCGTGAGTGTCAATTCTCCACCAAATCGAGAGTTATCCTTACCTAACGGAAGATCGGGCACCCCGTTGCCATCAAGTGGTATCAGAGCGAAGGTTGCCCGTTAGGTAGTATCTTTTCCATCCCATTTTTCAATCTTTGTTTACTATACCTAGAGTCCAGAAAAGCCACAAAAACAAAATTGGTAGTCGTAGGTTTGTCCCTGTCCTACAACCACGTTTAGCCTTTTTGCATAATTCTGTTTCAGAGTCCGTAGTGTTGAGTTTGTGTCCTAGGTCGAGTTCGGTTGCTGGCTTAGATTGTGTTAGAGTCCAGTTCGTGATCCATCCGCCGCACCCCACAAACCATCTTTGTTGTCCCTCCTACTAATCATCTTGTTCTAGTGTTGGTCGTTGTGTGTTCTGTTTTAGTGTCATAAATCACGTCCTTGATCACCCTACATCTCCATCCACCTCCCCAGCAGCCACCACCACCATATCATCCCTAAATTCACTACCTGATTCCGAATCAGCCTCCACCAAAACACTGACACGGAGGACCCTCCTTGAAACAACCATAACTTTCGCATACGAACTCGGAATCAGGCAAATAAATAGTCTACAGACATCTATGAAAAATTTCCCATCTGCTACTCACCTACTTCATCAGGTTTGCCAAAATTAGTTTTGCAAAATTCAGGCTAGAAAATTGGGTATCCGCACTTCAAAGTTCTAGCACGCTTTTTAAAGCACGCCTGTGTATTTCTACAGGCCACACCTTATATCAGACTGAGCTGCCACCTTCCTGATGTTGTTGTTCCTGTGCTCCTAGCTGAGAAAAAAATATCAAAAAAATAAAAGAAAAATAAAAAAAAAAGGTGTGAAAGAAGAAAAAAGAAAAGGAGAGGAACACATAGGACACACCAGGGAGCCAGCTATGTGCTATTGTGTGCTGTGTTTTTTTGCCTTGTCCTTATTTCCTTGCTGCTGTCCTTCATACTTGTTTGTCTCCCTTGTTTTATCACATCTGGTTTAGAATGCGTTTAGGCCAGCAACTAGGACAAGTGCTTTGGACATTTATTCAGCATTACTATCTGTTATTGAATTGTGTGCCACTAACATATTTTGGCCTCCCAAGCTCTACATATATACTTCTGGTCAGCACGGTCTCGACCCTTGTAATCGCTGGATCACGCCCTCAAGGTATCACGAACCGGCCATCGGTTGTACCATCCCTTGCTCGCTAGTCTCAAAACCTTGTAAGAGCTTGGTAAGGTACTTCCATTTGCGAGTGTCCACTATCCTTGCATAGTAGTAGTTGATAGGGATCATACTTTTCAGTTGTTTGTTTCCTATTCTCTCCTAACCATGGGAGGTGAGGTGAATGATTTCGTTGACTGTGCTTCTAAAGAAGAGATCATTAAACTAGATCAGAAAATTGAGGAAAATGTAGCTGCCGTGAATGCTATGCGGGAAGACCTCCAGGCTATCGTGGGGAGCATTACCACCCTCACTAACTGCGTCGAGCAATTGGCAGCAAACCGTCACCCAACACCACCACTTGTTGATGATGACGGGAATAATGAAGAAGAGGAAGCCAACAATAGCGACGCACATGATGCACTTCGTGATGAGCGCCAATGACAATAGCTGCGATTCAACTGGCGAGGTATGGGAGGTAACCGCCACCAAGGGCGAGGTAATGATGATCCTTTTGCTAAAGTTAAATTTACCTTGCCTTTATTTTCTGGAAAATATGACCCTGAAGCTTATTTGGATTGGGAGATGACCGTAGAGCAAAAATTTAATTCCCATCTAGTTTCTGAAATTCATAGGGTTAGGCAAGCAACTAGTGAGTTCAAGGACTTTGCTATTATTTGGTGGAATGAACTAGTTAAAGCTGGCTTAGAACCTGACACATGGGGAAGGCTGAAGTGAGCAATGCGGAGTAGGTTTATTCCTCCTTCCTTCAAACGTGATTTGAGAAATAAGTTGCAACGCTTAGACCAAGGAGAAAAATCTGTAGAAGATTACTTTCAGGAGCTACAGATAGGAATGCTGCGTTGTGAGGTAGAGGAGGATGAGGAGGATAAGATGGCTCGATTTTATGGGTTGAGACGTGAAATTCAGGACATTATTCAATATAAAGAATACAATTCTCTTAACCGATTGTTCCATCTAGCTATATTAGCTGAATAGGAATTGCAAGGAAGGCAGCCATTGAGAAGGAACAATTGGGGAAGCATGTCTACATCGAGGCCTTCCATTGGGCAAGGCAAAAGTGTCCCTATTCGGAGTTCTACGCCCTCCACCAATAGGGCACCAACAGCGCCATCTTCACGAGCTACCGAGGTGAGCAAATCTGTTCGTGTGCAGGCACCCACAAAAAGCGCATCATCGGTTGCTTCTACGGGAAGAACGAGGGATATCCAATGCTTCAAGTGCAAAGGGATGGGCCATGTGCAACATGATTGCCCAAATCAGAGAGTTCTTATTGCTACAGATGATGGTGAGTACACTAGTGCTAGTGATGTTGATGATGAATTAGCACATGGCACTAACAATGCAGGTGATGAACACGAGAGTGATGAGGATGTGGAGCACATAGGTGCGGAAGATACAAGCAAGTACTTGAGCATTGTAGCACAACGGGAGCTAAGTTCTCAAATGGAGAAGGCGGAGCAAAATCAGTGCTACAATTTGTTCCAATCAAGGTTCGTGGTTCACAATAGAGCATGTCGTGTTGTCATTGATAGCGGAAGTTGCCTTGCTAGTTCAGATTTGGTTGACAAGCTAGGTTTGCCTACACAACCACATCCACGGACTTACTACATCCAATGGTTCAACTCTTGTGGTAAATTGAAGGTAAGTAAAGTTGTGAGAGTGCAATTTTCCGTTGAAAATTACTATGATAGTGCAAATTTTGATGTTGTACCTATGCAAGCATGTTCTTTGCTTTTGAGTAGGCCTTGGGAATATGATAGAGATGTGTTTCACCGTGGTAGAACTAATACTTACACTTTCACACATAATGGTAAGAAGATGGAGTTGCTACCAATGACTTCTGCGGAAACTCTGAAAGATGATTTGGTTCCTCTTTCTTGTGATAAAAAAGAGTTGTGCAATGCTTCACTTATATCCATGCCACTACTAGTGAATGAACATGTTAGTAATATTGTTGAACCACTATGTATTGATTCTAGACATGTTGTTCATATTGCTAGCGAGAATGAAGAGCTTAGATTGCTATCTTCTTTAAATACTTGAGGCTATATTCAATTTGATGATCTTTGTCCACTCAATTGTTTAGAGAAGAAATTATTTGCTAGATCTGATTTGCCATGTCCTTTTCATGTGATCTTTCATGTTATTGGCAATTATGATAATAAAGGGGAGTATAATGTGCATAGAGTATACATTTGTTCGAATTTTAATATACCTCCTTTCCATAATGACATGTCTTGTCTAGAGGACCGCATGAGTATAAATAACTCTCTACCTAGTTCCTCTAGTTGTTTAAATGAGTTGCAGGTTGGTTTGCAAGAAGGGGAGTGTTGTGAGCTGCGCGACATTACAAAGTGTTCTCCGTGTTTAAAAATTGCAGAATCCAACCATATGCACAACACTACCTCACCCTATGTTGTGAAAGATAAAGATATGTTCATCAAGCTTAATGACAAGGTGAAACCACGGACGGTTTCCAATCAAGAAGGGGGGATGATGAGGACATCACTAACTCGGGTATGATCATAGTTACTTTATGTACTCATCAACTAAAGGTGCATGCTTTCTACGTAAGATTTACGTGTTATATATTTGAACATGCGTCACTACACCATGAGTTTTCTATGTTCTTGTTTACAGAGATACTTGCTTGGATGAAGGGAAAGAGAGATGAAGTTCTACACGTTTTGGGTTCGGATTCGGGCCTCCTGACAGTGCCAACTTCAAACGGCAATAACTTCTGATCTAGACGTGGTTTAAGATCAAAACAATAGAACCATTCTCTATGCCAGCCCTTAAGAGAAGTTTTCAAGGGAACATGGATGTAGATCTTTTTCATCTCGTTCCTTAGCTAGAGGCCGGCTCCCCCAATGACTTGGACTTTGTTTTTTGAGGGCTGAGGTTTGATGTGGAACAGATATCTAAACAGATTGAAATGGGGCTTCACGCCCAGAATGCATTCACACAAAGTTGCAAATATAGAGATTTGCAAAATGGAGTTGGAGTTCAGATTCACTAGCTCTAGCTGATAGAAGGAAAGAAGTTGATGAAAAAAGTCCGAGGAAGGAAGAGCAAGACCCCGTCAAAGAAAGAGGCGAAGACTACAGTCTCACCAGATTGGGGCGCCGGAATCGATTCCCCTTCAGCCGGACACCAATGGATGACTTCACGGCTCTGCAACCTCAGCAACTTCTCCAAATACTTCAACTTAGTCGAGCCGCAATCTGAAGTCGGCCAGGTCTCATCAGACACCTCCAGGATTTCTAAAGCTCTCGGCATGGCTTGTGGCAAGGAGATTTTGGGGAAATGCTGTTCGGGGCTTGGAATGGACGCGGAGGAGCGGAATCGCCCGAGTTTCGAGCAAGAAGGGCTAGCAATGGCGAACCCTAGCAAGGCAAGGTGCGAAACGATTGGCGGATTAGAGAAGATAAGGGAATCTTTTCTCTCTCTCCCCGTCTTTATAGAGCCTGCGCTGGTAAGTGGGTTTCGGCCTGCAAAATTGGTACTGGGCCACAAGATATGAGTTTCTACAGTAGCACGCTATATTTGGGATGCTCGCTGGCTGTGTTAAAATCACATTGCTAGTGCTACTCACAGAAACCAATTAAATAATCAAGATATGCTTTATGCTAAGCTTACAGCCGGGTGTATACATTCGGGTATCTTGATTATTTGCCAGGTATTGATGATATATCCTTGTAAGAATCACAAGCTGGTCTCCATTAAAATTGGGGATGCAGGTATCTCTCAAGTACACCTGACCACGTGTTGGGTTAAAATCCATAAAGTGGTACTCGGCCTACATGCTTGGCTAACAATTGCTATGAGCAAAAATTCTTCCAGCTGATATGAAGCTGAAGAGTCTAACTCCTGAGTGATATACTACTCGGAAAAGACTATAAAAGTCATTCTAGCTGACATGATGCTAAAGAAGTCTCATGTACCAGTAGTGCACTACTCGGGAAAGATTTAAAAATATTCCGGCTGACATGATGCCGAAGAGTCTCATATACCAGTAGTATACTACTTGGAAAAGACTATAAGGTTAAAGATCTTTGACTTTATGTTTAATTGTTTCACAATTAAGTATAAAGTCGGGGGCTACACCTAATAGGTGCGCCTATTCGGTGCACACTATTCATAATTCTACATGAAGCCCTTCATAGCCTCGTTGCCAGCTGATATGAAGCATGACTCGAGAGAAGAAACACTCGGATAAAGAATACTCGGGAACAATACACTCGGGAATTTTTCACCGTGGAGGATGAGCACTTGGCATCAGCTGTGACTCAACTATGAAGGTCTTAGGGGCTGCTATGTAGGTCATGGGCCCCGGGTACCTCATGACAATCATATGAGCTACTCAGACAGAGGATGGGCCTAGCCTTGTAATTAGGGATATGACAAAACTCGGCAATCTTAGCCTTGTACGTAAGGAAAATGCAGTCCTAGTCAGGTACGTTATATCTCTAGGAGGAGATCTCTTAGTCGTAGTCCGACTGGGACTCCTACTTTGTAACCTTGTCCCCCAGTATATAAGGGGAGGCAGGGCGCCCCATGAGGGCAAGACCACATAGGTTCAAGAAATCTCACCAGAAAATCCTTAAAGGAAATACACCACAACTGGACGTAGGGTATTACCTCATCTCGAGGGCCTGAACCAGTATAAACTCCTTGTGTTCTTTTGCAGTCCACCGAGTTTCGATTCGACGAGTAGCCCTATATTCTTATTGCTGGTGTAAAACATCAACAAGCATTTGTTCCAACCAGGGCACTTTGGAGGCAGCAGCAACAACAGCGGGTAGCAAAACCGTCACCCCGCTCCACATCCACCAATGGCACCAACACAGCAAGGCCAGCCATGGAAGGACAGCGGGGGCAAAAATCTCATCTTCTTCAACTACAACGAGTCGGGCCACTTCGCCGACAAATGCCCAAAACCAAAGCGCATGGGACCTCGGCCTGCAGCTCCCCAGAACCCCAACGCCAACCAGCCGGTGATAAAGGGGCATGTTAACCACGTCTCCGCAGAAGAGGCACAGGCTGCACCGGAAGTGGTACTGGGTACATTTCTCGTGAACTCAATACCTGCAACAGTTCTTTCTTATTCTGGTGCAACGTATTCATTTATATCCAAGAAATTTGTGGGGATACATGCGGGTTCATACACCAAGGAACCACATGACCACAGCTCACCATAGCCCTTCAGTGAGCCTAGAAATCCAAGGATCACCCTTTTTATCCAATCTCATCCTCCTAGAATCCAAAGACCTAGATGTCATCCTACAGATGGATTGGTTGACTCGGCACAAAGGAGTAATCAACTGTGCCGACCGCACCGTTACAGTAACCAGTCCGGAAGGAAAGACAGTTACATTCAAGTCGCCAGTGCCACAGAGGCAGGAAGCAAGCCTAAATCAGGTCGCAATAGAGCAACAGTAGGAAAGTGGGAAGAAGCCAGATCAGAAAATAGAGGAATCCCGATAGTAAGGGAATACCTGGATGTGTTCCTGGAAGATCTACCGGGGATGTCACTAGAAAGGGAAATCGAGTTTAGAATTGATTTGGCACTAGGAACAGCGCCTATTTACAAAAGGCCGTACAGAATGGCACCAAACGAGATGGCCGAAGTCAAGAAGCAAGTCGACGACCTGCTACAGAAGGGTTACATCCGACCAAGCACGTCACCTTGGGGTGCACTGGTCATCTTCGTGGAGAAGAAAGACAAAACAAAGCGGATGTGCATGGATTATCGCGCACTAAACGACGTCACAATCAAGAACAAGTATCCCTTGCCAAGGATTGACGATCTCTTCGATCAATTGGAGGGTGCCACCGTCTTCTCCAAGATAGACCTGCGATTAAGCTATCATCAGCTGAGGATCCGAGAAGAGGATATCCCGAAGACAGCTTTCACCACTTGGTGTGGGCTGTACGAGTGCACCGTTATGTCCTTCGGACTAACAAACGCACCAGCCTTCTTCATGAATCTGATGAACAAGGTGTTCATGGAGCTTTTAGACAAGTTCGTGGTGGTTTTCAACGACGACATCCTTATCTACTCAAAATCAGTAGAAGAACATGAGCAACATCTCCGGTTGGTTCTCGAGAAGTTGAGAGAGCACCAATTGTATGCCAAGTTTAGCAAGTGCGACTTCTAGCTGAAAGAAGTACAGTTCCCCTCGGGCACGTCATGACCGCCCAAGGAGTTGTCATGGACCCAATGAATGTGGAATCAGTTACCAACTGGAAACCGCCTAAGACAGTGACACAAGTGCGGAGTTTTCTCGGACTAGCGCCGGTTCATCGGAAACTTCTCAAAAATCACGAGACCCATGACTCAATTGTTGAAGAAAGATGTGAAGTTTGTTTGGACGACCGAGTGCAACCACGGCTTTGAGGAACTTAAAAGGAAGTTAGTATCAGCACCAATCCTGATCTTGCCAGATCCCAAGAAAGGTTTCCAGGTGTATTGCAATGCGTCTCACCAAAGGCTAGGATGCGTGCTGATGCAAGAAGGCAGGGTTGTGGCCTATGCGTCACGACAGTTGCGTCCCCATGAGGGCAACTACCCAACACATGACCTGGAATTAGCTGCAGTGGTTCATACTTTGAAGATTTGGCGGCACCACCTCATCGGTAACCACAGTGAGATCTACACGGACCACAAGAGCTTGAAATACATATTCACCCAACCTGACCTGAACCTTCTCCAAAGAAGGTGGCTGGAGTTGATTAAAGATTATGATGTGGGAATACACTACCACCCGGGAAAAGCCAACGTCATGGCAGACGCACTGAGCAGGAAAAGTTACTACAACACCGCTCGAGCAGAGACGTTGTGCAAGAAAGTGTAGCAGGAGTTTGAACATCTGAATCTGGGCATCGTTGACCCTGAATTCATGGCAGCCCTAGAGGCCAGCCCACACTCTTCAATCAGGTTCGTGAGGCACAAGCGAATGATCCAGAAATTAAAGTACTCAAGAAGAACATGAGAGTTGGAAAAGCCCAGCGTTTCACGGAAGATGAAAATGGGACAGTCTGGATGGGAGAACGATTGTGTGTTCCAGAGAGTAAGGAACTCAAAGACTTAATACTCCGGGAAGCTCATGAGACGCAATACTCCATTCATCCCGGAAGCACTAAAATGTACCAAGACCTCAAGACGAAGTTTTGGTAGGCCAGCATGAGAAGAGAAATCACGAAATTCGTGGCACTTTGTGATGTGTGTCAGCAAGTCAAAGCAGAACACTAACGGCCTGCAGGACTTTTACAACCGCTCAAAGTCCTAGAGTAGAAGTGGGAAGAGGTCAAGATGGACTTCATCACCGGGTTGCCCCGCACATCTTCAGGATACGACTCGATCTGGGTGATCATGGATCGGCTCACCAAGGTCGCCCATTTTATCCCAGTGCATACGACATACTTGGGCAAGAGATTGGCAGAACTCTACATGGTCCGCATAATGTGTTTACATGGGGTACCCAAGAGGATTGTATCTGATCGTGGTAGCCAGTTCACTTCCAAGTTCTGGCAGAAACTGCAAGCAGAACTAGGAACCCAACTGAATTTCTGCACAGCCTACCATCCCCAAACAAACGGACAGACTGAAAGAGTCAACCAAATATTGGAGGACATGCTAAGGGCTTGTGCGTTGGATTTCGGTGGGACTTGGGATAAGAGTGTGCCTTACACGGAGTTCTTGTATAACAACAGCTACCAAGCTAGTCTGCAGATGGCCCCATTCGAAGCTCTGTATGGCATGAAGTGCCGTACGCCCCTCTTCTGGGATCAGACAGGCGAACGCTAGGTATTCGAGACTGATGCACTCAAAGAGGTGGAAGAGAAAATGGACATCATCTGGGAACAATTAAAGACAGCTCAGTCAAGACAAAAAAGTTACGCTGGCAACCGTCGCAGAGACTTGAGCTTCGAGGAAGGAGACTATGTGTATCTTCGCGTCACACCACTCCGCGAGGTACATAGGTTCCAAACCAAAGAGAAGTTAGTCCTGCGTTTTGTGGGACACTACCAAGTGCTAGCTCGGAAAGGCAAAGTTGCATACCAGTTGGATCTTCCAGCATCAATGGCAAGTATACACGACGTGTTCCACGTGTCACAACTGAAGAAATGCCTGAGGGTACCAGCAGAATAGGCTGATCCGGAACAGATCGAGATCCAGGAAGACCTCACCTATGTGGAAAGGCCGATTCAGATTTTGGAGATCAGTGAAAGGAACACCCGAAGCCGGATGATCAGGTTCTGCAAGGTATAGTGGAGCCATCATTCAGAGGAAGAAGCCACATGGGAACGAGAGGATAAATTGAAGTCCGCCCATCCGCACCTCTTCGCTAGCATGTCCGAATCTCGAGGACGAGATTCCGTTTAAGGGGAATAGGTTGGTCACACCCTGAATTTTCCCCTTAAATAGAGCCACACAAAATATATTAAAGAAAAAGGCCCAAAGAAATTATTTTAAAAGGCCAAGGGAATTAATTAAATAAGTAAAATGCAAAATAATAAATTATCAGGGCTGGAAATATTTTTCCTATATTCTCCTTGCTAAAATACACTAACATGAATTTTACTAGAATTTTTAGAGCACTGGAAGTATTTTTAATAAATCAAAATAAATTATCAGAATTAAAAACCTACTGGAATCTCTTTTTCTTTTCTTTTTCTTTCCTTTTCTTTTTTCTTTCTTTTTCTTCCTACTAGGCCGCCGGCATAGTCCTGTTTCTCGGCCTGCCGTGGCACGCGCCGCACGCGCGCCTCTCCGTGGACCCTACCTGTTAGTCACAACGCGCGCGCCTCTCCTCTCTCTTCCTCTGCCCTGTGGGCCCCGCCGATCAGCGTCTGCTCACCTGTGCCCCCGCTCCTCCTCACCGCCAGCCGGGGCCCACCTGTCAGCTCACTTAACCGCGTGGCCCCCTTGCCCTTTCTCCGCATCCGGACCCCGCCTGTCAGGGAGCCATTCCGCCCCTCCGTTCTCCTCCCGTTGACGTGTGGGACTGACGGCCCACACATTAGACCCGTCGTCAACCTACGGCCAAAACGGCAAGAGGGGATCCGCTCGCCCCCGCCGTGCGATTTCACCTTGGCCCACCATCTCCCACCCTCGCACGTGGTTCAAACGACGCGGACGCGGTCGCCTATCCGTTCCCCCAGTCCTCCGCTTTCTTCGTGCAAGCCCGCAGGCGAATTTCGCCGATCCCGTCATCGCCGCCGCCCCACTTTCTCGTGAAATTCAGCCAACCCGGCCACGAACTCCCACAGTCAAGTGCATAAAAACCCTCCCCGTGCTCAGCCCTCACTTTCCCCTTAATTGCCCCCATCTGTCAAGCTCTCTAACCCCCTCCGCGCCGAGTTCCCGAACCGCCGCTGCGCGTCACCGTCTCCAGCCGAGCGTCACCGCCACTGTAGTCACTGCCGCTCCCGTCTCTCGCCACCGCTAGCTTCGCCATGCGTCAGAGCACCCAGTCCACCAGCCCCTCGAGCCCCATCGCCGCTGGAGGCCTGTTCTCCCCGTTGACATCCTCGGTGAGTGTTTCTGCCGGCCGTCGGCTGCCAAATTCTGCCAATTTACTTGGCTGTTTCGGCCCTAACCTCTTCCTACACCGTTCCCAGGTTCTCCTGCACCTTGTCCGCGCCTTCGTCATTGCCTTGCGCCGCCGGAACGCCATCGCCGTCGTCTACCCGAACCTCGCCATTGCTAATCCCCTCTGCTCGTCGTTGTTCGCCGCTCTCCATCCGTCGCCACACCTCGGTGAGCACCCCATCGCATTCCTTACCTCCTTCGCCGCTCGCCGCTGTTGTCCGCCGTGCCGGATGGTCACCAGCGGTGACCATCGGGCCGCCCGCGCCGTCCCTGGCCACACGCGCCGGTGGGCTCGGCCACGGCTCAACCACAGCCGTCCGATCGGCACGGCACATCGCGACCGTTCGCGTGCACCCACGCCGCGCCCGCGTGGGTGGACCGGGTCGACATGCGCCGCCCTTCCCGCGCCGGTTCCCCGTGGTCCACTGGCGCAATGATCCTTTTTAATTGCGCAATAAATCATTAAGGAATTAATTTTGTATAGTAAAACATAGTGAAACTTTAAAAATTCATAACTAATTCATACGAGCTCCGATTAATTCCATTCAAAATTCATTAAATCTAGAAAAATGCCAAGAATCTATTAAAAATACTTTTAACCCCTGTTTTAGTGCCCACATGTGTTATTTTTAATTATTTGTTATAGAATCCGATGCAGTCAACCCTCCAATTTACTACGAAGTCGTTGCCGAGTTTGTCGAACCGGAGCAAGGCAAGTCGCATCGTTTCCTCGATCATATTGTGCCCATTTATTGCAAAACATTTGTTTTTTAAATTAATAAACATGCATTATTTCATTATTTCATGTGGGAAGGTTGACCTATATAAATGCAATTTTAATTGCTCTGACTTAATTCCACCTGTACACCTTTGTAGCTGGGTAATAATTTGACTAGAGGCTATTGTTAGGATGCTTAGCCCTGCTTAGAAACGATTAGTTCACATGGGAATTTAAATGGTCTTATTTATATTCTTTGTTCGACATTATGTCGGGAAATGGAGCTTTGGATATGTTGATATTAAGTTACTAAAATTTGACCTAATGGTGGGCTGTGGGTACATGGTTTTGTTGGTCGCACCCGTGGCAATTAAGGACAGGTTCGTGGGACCCCCTTGGGCAATTAATCATACATTCCACAAGCCAGTGTGGGCAACGGCTAGGCTTGTAGCATCTCTTCTCCCTCTCCTAGGCACCGTTGGTGAGAATGGGTGTGATGGAGTTGGGTCGGCTCGGGGTCGGGTTGATCGGCTTCCGGATCCATTGTGGCACAAGGGGGTAGCCTGGCCGATATGGTGTGCCCTGTCGGCAGGTGCAACCTCAGCGTGGTGTGGATGGTTAGGGAGAGGTTGCGTGAACGGTCCTATCACAGCCTCTTGCGGGGTGTCGTGGTGACACGTCGGCACACAGGAATGTGTGTGGGGCTGTGTCTTGTAGGTACAATTATACACCTCTGATCAGAGTAAATCTATTCGAATAGCCACTCCCGCAGTCATGGGCATCTTGGTTAAGGCTCACCGTGATTAGTCTCACTATAATAAATTGACTTAACAATTTTCTATAGTGATAGGATGGATGGTTGGGCCTGGTTAACGTGGTGTAACATTGATCAGTGGAGGATTAATATTGTTCAATTAATCAACCTTTTTACTGTATGCGAACTACTATTGTTTGTGATTGCTTTTACGCAAATAAACCCCTAGCCTATCTTTGTCTCCCGTGCATTGTGCATATTTGCGGGTGTGACTTGTTGAGTACTATGGGTGGTACTCAGTCTTGCTCTCTTTTCCCTCTCAGTGGTGGAGTACCTGTCTGACGAGGACCTTCAGGAGGACTAGGCTGGCTCCGCCATCAAGACGCCTGTGGAATGGAAGCCTCCGCTTGGCTAGTTGTATATATACTTTATTTATATTTACCAGTGTATTTATGTAAGATAATTTTACTCTATTTGTAAGACGCACTCTATATGGCAACTTGGTATCGTATACCCTGGTTTTCCTGGATAGGGATTTAATACACAGAAATGTTCAAAATTCTGGTTACGAATTTCTGGGCGTTACAATATGGCATCAAGGTGTCTTGCCATAACATCGAAAAGGCTATGAAAATTTATGTGTTGTGGCCTGATCAACTCCTTAGGCCATGGGTTGCCATGGTTCCCACCATGAGGTTCGACCTTCCTATCAAAGTTGTTGTGGTAGTAGCAAGTCCCTTCAATAGCCTTTAGCTGCACGTTAGCATATACCAAAGTTTACAGTGAGCATGTTGTTGCTGTAAAACAAAAATTAAATAAAATAAGCAGAAGCATGATACGCACCGAGCAGCATCCATAGCTGCCATCGTCAGGATCATGATCTAACTTCAATATGCCCTTTACGATCTCCTTCGTATAAAATTGAACGCGTGGTGTTTCCAACGGGTCGATTTGGAACTCCTCCGGTGGAACTAGGTTATCAAGATAGAAAATCTAACAATTGGTCAAACATAAAAAAATAGTCAGCAAAGTTGAAAGGGAGATGCAGCTGGCGGGACTTAGTTAAACCTATTACAATGTGTGAAAAGGATGAGGGATTTTGCGTTACCACAAGGAAGGCAATGCATCCAGATATCGAGGTTGGCTAACGCCAATAGATTGCTGCCATGCATGGATGTTGTTACACAGTAGCTCGAGGGACCAGTCCACCCTTGATATTCTGCTGAGATCACTGGCTAGGTATGCATTCATGCCAATAATATGCAGGCTAGTGGTGCGGATCAGAAGCTTGTAAGAAGTGCACAGCTTCATGATCATCTGGCCTCTGTTTGATCTCATTTACGAGCCTCTCATAGGTTATGTTGGACTTAATATCAACATTGAGCTCTTCACAAGACTCTAATATGCTTGCTTAGCTGTTGTATAGTCTAGATGGGAAATTTGCTCTCCACCAATTGGAACCCCAAAACATTATGGATGACACGAGGTGTAATAACAAGCTTCTTTTCGTCACTGATGTTAGGGTCCGTGCAACTCACCCACCAGCTGACAAGTTCCCTTTGCTCTAACCCCTCGAGTGTCATCCACAGTATGCCATCAAAATAAAGCTTGGTCAACATTCGAACGTGTGTGGGAGATAGAGCTGCATATGCATCAATAACGGACTTGAGGCTGGTCCAGTTAAGAGACTTTAACTTCTTTGTTGCCGGCTGTGGGTTACGAAACCAGATGTAAGTAATAAAATTCGAGTGCGAACTAGTGAACTAATTGTGCATACTAGAACAACTTGTACACATGAAACTACTGAAACATTGCTGTGATAAGACAAATGGGAGGCATTAAAATGTATAAAAGACAATAGAGTTTGGTTCAGGCAACAGAATGTAAAATAAAACTACCCAGACCTATGAATCCATACCAAACAAGATATATAAATTGGTAAAGTGCAGTTATAAATATACTAGAGCACCAAATAGCAGTCCTATGTATAGCAATTATCCACTAACATGGAGCTTCTGTCCTGGCAATGTATAGGGGAACTATACATTCCTATGCACCCATCCCAAGCAAATGTAAACGCATACGATGCTAGTTGCCAAAGGCATGCTACCAAATTATTAGTACATGTCATAAACAATAGTAGGCACATAAAAAGTTTACCATCTACAAGCATTGAGGGTTGCTAGATTGTTGTAAATTAATTATTATGTGACATTGTACATATCCACATAAGGATAAAAAAACTCCAACATACATGCATCTAGATGAGGTGGGGTCCATACCATTGAAAGTCAAGGACAAAAGTAGGTTGATAGCATGTTCGCGGTTTGCACAGTCTACCCCACATAGCGTGAGACTCATAAAGCATAAATTTGTTGACACAAGCCGACAATGTGAAAACTAGGGTTAAGCATATCGGCAAAAAGACAAGTAACAACTAACCTTGTCACCGTCATAGAGTCCACCTTCCTCTTGCGACAGGCCATCTTCATTATTGGTGGTTTTTGGCCGTCCCTACTCTGGGTTTGTGCTAATGGTTTTGCGAGTCGGCTAGAGTAATCTCCAAACTCCGTCTGGGATCTCGTGAAGGTGATCTTCTTCACCTTCGCTAGCATCATCCCCTTTTTCTTCATTGTCACAGAAATATGCAAAAACGCGAATCCAGAGGATAAGAATGGGGATGGAAAAATATGAAAAAAATGTCGGCAAGTGGATGTGGCAAGATGTGAAAACGAGTGGAACCCCAACCTTTGGCTCGTGGCAAATGCAGATCCGGCGGCGATGAACGATAGAGTTGTGTGGTCACCGACAGATTGGAGCAAGGAGAGCAAGAACTGTGTTGTGGAAATGGGGATGGTAGTGGAAACCGTCGACACGCAGCGGACGGATAATGGTAAATTTTTTTTAATAAAACGCTGATATGATGAGACAATTGTTTTTTCCGAGATAATTTTTGAAAGTTAAAATCATGTGAGTACAGCGATTAACTGAAGAAAAAGGAGTATTAGTAAAATGTTTACTACCTTTAAGGAATTGTAAATTGTTTACTATGTTTACTACATTTGACCGCAATTTCTTTAACGCAACGTTGATGTGATCAATTGTTTTTGCCTGATTATTTGGGAGTTTTAAAAATTAAAATCACATGTGAGCCGAGTAAAATGTTTACTTACATTTGGCTCTAAGGCGTGGGGGCGGTTGGGACGATCTGAAGCGCGAATAAAATTTTTATGCGTGATTGGCTCTACGCGTGTGGGACGTTGGCACGATCTGATTCATGTGACCCGAGTAAAATGTTTACTCATAAATGGCTCTGAGGCGTGGGGGCGGTTGGGACGATCTGAAACATGAATAAAATTTTTATGCGCGATTTGCTCTACGTGTGTGGGGCGGTTGGGACGATCTAAGGCACGAGTAAAATGTTTATGCGCGGTTGGCACTACGCGCGTGGGGCAGTTGCGATGATCGGAGGCATTGGCACGATCTGAGGCGCGAGTAAAATTTTTATGCGCGATTTTCTCTACACGTGTGGGGCAATTAGGACGATCGGAGGTGTGCTACTTAGATAAGTAGCGTGCTAGTAGTTTATTAAATTTTATATATTTATACCATAATTTTTAAATTTTACAATGTATTTTCTAATGCTCAATGAGAACTATGACAAAAATAGTTTAATTGTCTATTAATTGATTGTGAAAAAATAGTAGTTTAAATTAACATATAATTAAAAATAATAAAATAATAAAAAAAAATTAGAGGAGTTAATATATCTATCCTATGCTATCCTAGCTCACTAACTCGATTTACGACCGAAATCATCAATTTAGATCCAACGGCGCAGAGCACCTCCGCCCCCACTCTCTCCCCCGCACCGCCGCTCCCTTCCCATCGACCCACGCTTCCCCCACCCCACCCACCAGCCGCCAGAAAGCCCTAAACACCGCGCCGCCCCTCTCTCTCTCCCTCCCTCCCTCCCCTGCCGCACAAGCGCCGCCGCTATCGGTTCAAGGGCGCGGCCTCGCCGCCGTCGCCTCGCCGCCGTGACGGAGATCCACCGGTGCCCGCTCTTCAGCCGACGAAAATCCCGCCGCCTCGTCTTCATCGTGACCGCCGGTGGATCCAGACCTCGCCAGTCCGCCGCTCTCGCCTACATCGCGGCTGGCCCCGTCTCCTCTTGAGGACCGAAGGTAGGTGCAATTTCGCCCCTTCTCTCTCCTCCTCAGTGCCTCAGCCCTAATTTCCTCCCTTTCCCCTCAGGCGGCGCTGCCTCTCCCTCGTGCCAGACCGTCGTGCCACCCTGCCTTCGACGCAGTACTGCAACGCAGACGAGAGCGGCATCCCCATCTAGATCGTCAGAGGACGGTGAGGTGATTGGATTGTTTTTTTAATTTTGTTGGATCCAAAATTTCGAATATCTTTGTACTTTGCAGCTTGTCTTTCATATGCATTGTTCTATTATTTCCAATAAGGCATAGAGTTGATGGAGTTGTAGAAATTGTTACATGTAGTATAACATTATATACAAAATCTGATCGTTTGGAATTATTAATTCTTATCAAGGGGACTATTGAGCAACCCCTAATCGTAAGGAGCATTACAACACAAGAAACAAATTGGAAACACCATTAGTGGACTTTGATTAATATAACATCATGTAATAATATTCTGAAGATTAATTTTCATTTTCAGCATGCATCTGAATGGCAATAAATCTCCACAATAGATTCCTAAGTATATGTGTTTTACCATTCAAAAAATACATGTGCTTTTAATGGTTCTAAGGGAGGTATATTACCCGCAACACACGTATAGGCTCAATATGAATTAAACAAAACATATTAGCACGTCTTTCTTGGAACTGAACCAGCTAACGCAGGGGATCAAAGTTCATAGAAACAGAGAAACTCTTCTTGAACTCTTGAAGAGAGGAAGATAAAGAATGCATGACTAAATTAGTGGTATCTTCATCAGCTAATCTCCCATTTCAACTGAAGCATATATGACCTTGCCTGATCCAACAACTCATTGAATTCCAGTAATCTCTGTCCCAGAAATTGTATGACAAATGTGTCACTCCCAGTCTCCCATGCAGCCAAATTCCAGTGTGTAGGTGGCCTACACTATATATTTTCAGGTTATACATCATAGAACACAGAATACCAGCTCTACTTTGTATTCGCCAGTTATGCCTGCACCCTAGGAAGTTACCAGTTGCCTTTTCTCCTGAATATATAGAAGAATTATATGAGTTTTTCTTCATGGCTAATGGATTGGTGAAAAGTTAGAAAAAGGAGTCTAGAAATATTGCCATTGGTAGATGATGCTAGGAAGTCTGTTGATTCATGGGAAATTTTGGTAATGAACAGAGAATTATCATTCACTTGCCCTGAGTTCTTTTCTTTAGCCTAAACTAAGCCAGCACTTGGCTCAGGAAATAAAAACTATCATATTCCATGAACAGATGGAATTGAAAATATGAGCCTACCTGGTGCCATTTATTATAGAATACATGAGAGACCATTTAGCTGCATTTCTGTTTTTACTAGAAAGAGTCAGCAAAGTAACCTTTCCTCCTGCAGTTCATTCTATAGTTCAGCATCACTGTAAGGCCAAGATTTCTTCTCCAAATAAAGCCAAAAAACTATGCAAGCATGCATGCATGTGTATACTAAAGCAAATGCAATCCTAAACAACCACAACCACAAAAAATGGCCCAAAAGAAGGTTCAAATCAGAAGACCAATCCACCAAAGCAGTCACCAAGTTCACCATACCTATTAAAAATTAAGATTATTGAACAGCAGATTAGCAATTAGATACAAGGTTGAGATTAACAAAGTATTGCTTGTTGCTAATGCTGGTTGCATCATGTTATTGCCTTGCAAAGTCGATGCCAGTGAAAAGAAAATTCATGCACAGCGAATCGAGGTGGCCATGTTGACTCGAGAGAAAATGAGAGGACAATATGATTTTTTTTACAGGTAGATAAACTCTTATCGTCATGTAGGTTTCATGGGCATATTAAAGTATGATACTTTGTGTGAAAGTGACAGAAGGCAAAATGATAATAACACATATCCACTAGGAGTTCTTTAACCTTTTTTTAGTTGTTTTAAAAGTTACTGCCACACTAAGACTGCAACTTCAGAACCACCTGTTAATTGATTGTGAGAAAAAATAGTAGTTTAAATTAACATATAATTAAAAAATAAAAGAAATTAATAAAAAAGAATTAGAGGAGTTACTAATATCTATATTGCCAATATATCCAGCCTATTTGTGCCAAAGAAAAGAAGAAGAGAAAATATGGTTGTGGCTCGAGTATATTTCGCCGTCCCCTCGGCATCGACTCCCGTCTCCTCTCCTCCGGAGCTCGCCCACTGCCTGCGCCGATCTCCCGCGAGCAGGGGAGCTGTCGTCCTTCTGTTTCCGCTGCATCCTCACCGGTGAGCATCCATCCATCGGTTACGCAGCCGCATCCTCTTTCTCATCTCTCCCTATCCACACACTTCTTTCTGGGATTTACATTAACCCTAGGTTCTCTTCTAGATCTGGACGTTTTCTCTCTTAATTTTGCGTTAACCTTAACAGGTTTTTTTATTCCCAAAAAGTTTGGAGGTTCAACTGAACCCCATGTCCCACGTTAGATCCACCCCTGCTTTGAACTGTACTGACTGTGTGACTGCAATGCCCTGTTATTTGTAGAATTTAATGGCTCATTATGGACTTGCGATTAGCTCACGGTATGCTATTGTGGTTGATGAATGTAAATTTGAGATAGTTGGTGATGATTGAATATCAACAATACTTTGTCAGTGTGCAAGTTAATGTGACTGGGTATTGGGGGCCTTGTTTGTTGTTAGTACACCAATACAAACTAGTGCAATATTTGTTTGTCACAGATCAGTTGACATTTCCAAGTTGTGTAATTTCTTCTTCATTCCTGTAGATAACTGAGAAGCCAATACACAAGAAATTATCTTATGGCATGTTCCTTTTCCATGTAGGTTTGGATGTTGGACAACAGTTTACAATATCCCACAATATCTTTTCTGCAGTAACACCTCTGCTCCATTCCGTTTCCCTCGCATAAACTCTGTTTAGAGTGTTTAAATGTGCTTATCTTCTCGAATTCTCAATGGGAAGACACTATTTCTCCACTCTCAGAAACTCGTACACTGAAAATAAATGTATCCTTTCTGTCCCAGTCTCATGTCTCTCTTATCGTCATCTCCCCATTCTTCTCTCCCGTGCGACCGTCTCAGGTATTCTCCTTAAGCTACCGCTGGTCCACTCTGTCCTCCATTCCCTCTCTTTGGGGCCTATCCCATCACTCTCCATCTCCTTCCTCTCCCTACTTCGCCGTTTTGCCTACATGACACTTGATAACTATTCCCTTAACATTGCTATCTCTGCTGCCACTCGTCTCCCATCAGTTGTCGTTGGCTCCCAGTTTCATGCCCTTTCTTTGAAATTCAGTCTAGCTTCAGATACATTTGTCCTTAATGCCCTTATCAACATGTACTCATCTTGTAATTATCCAGCTGCTGCAAGGTTAGTTCTTGATTCTGCTCCACTAGGGGCCTCTGACGTAGTTTCTTGGAATACAATCATTTCTGGATACCTACGTGGTGGGATGCCTAATAAGGCATTGCTATCTTTTTGCCAAATGGCCAAACAGCAAGTTAGGCTGGATGAGGTCACTCTGTTAAATGCTCTGGTTGCTTGTGCAAGGACAGGCACAATGAAGGTTGGGAGGCTTTGTCATGCTCTAGCTGTGCTGAATGGATTTGAGATAAATTGCTATATTGGATCCTCATTGGTTAGTATGTATGCAAAGTGTGGTCTGGTTGAGGATGCTCGCAGGGTTTTTCATGGAATGCCTGAAATGAATGCAGTTTGCTGGACCTCAATGATTGCTGGGTATACACAATCTGGTAGGTTTAAAGAGGCTGTTGAGCTATTTAGGGACATGCAAATTGCTGGTGTGAAGGCTGATGACGCTACAATTGCTACTGTTGTATCTTCATGTGGCCAGATGGGAGCACTTGATTTGGGACGGTATGTCCATGCTTATTGTGATGGTCATGGTTTAGGGAAAGAGCTTTCTGTGAAAAATTCATTGATTGATATGTACTCAAAGTGTGGAGATATAAAGAAGGCCTATCAGATATTTTGTGGATTGACAAGGCGAGATATATTTACTTGGACAGTAATGATAATGGGATTTGCTATGAATGGTCTCTCTGTTGAGGCACTAGATTTGTTTGCACAGATGGAAGGAGAGGGTGAGGTTATGCCGAATGAGATCATTTTTTTGGGTGCACTAACTGCTTGCAGCCATGGAGGGTTAGTGGAACAGGGGTACCATCATTTTCATCGCATGTCCAGTGTCTACAACCTTGTGCGAAGAATCGAACACTATGGATGCATGGTTGACCTTTTGGGACGTGCCAAGCTGTTGGCAGAGGCAGAGCAATTCATTAAAGATATGCCTATCGCTCCTGATGTGGTAGTATGGCGGTCATTGTTGTTTGCATGTAGAGCTTCTGGACAGGTGAGACTTGCTGAATATGCAGCAGAAAGAATTGAACAGTTGGAACCAAAAAAGTTTGGAGGGCATGTTTTACTCTCTAATGTATATGCTACCACATCAAGGTGGGTTGATGTGAATAAAGTGCGGACAGGGATGGGAAATAGGAGGAGGAGTAAGAAGCCTGGTTGCTCTTTCATTGAAGTGGATGGATGCATACATGAGTTCTTTGCAGGAGATGAGTCTCATTTTGAAACAGAGGCTATATACAACACTCTTTTTGGGATCAATGAGTTGCTAGTGGTGGAGTCCTTCTTAACATAAAAGCTAAGAAGTTCTCATGGAAAACCTATTTCAAATGTACTGTGCTGTGATTTTTATTAGCTTATGGAATGATGAAATGAAAATTGTTTTCACTTTTGCATTTCCTTCCAAGGTGGGAATTTGTTCTTTTCTAGATTCTTTACAGTGTTAGCAACTAGCATGAAAGTAACTATACTATTAATCTAGTTCGATGGCCACAATTTCTGAAAATATTTCCTTTTTATAATGAATCTGTAGAATATTGCATTTGCATTCACACCCTTTTATCTGTGTAAAGTTTACTACTGCCTACTTAAATTGCTTTAGGTGTTTCAATGAGAAGTGAAAATGAAACAGCGAAAGAGTCATTTGTAGTAGGCTCTTCTTTGTAGTTGTTCCTCATGTACATGTACTCTTACTAACCAATAAGCAGAGATTTAGGGATATCTGTTTTTTTATGGTGATTGGCAAGATGAACCTCAGCGGTGTGACTTGTGTTGTCCTGCCAGTTTTTGGAATATTGCCTTTCAAAACCATTCCGTGTATAGTCACTGGCTGATAAGATGATATGTTGGCCATAGTTTTGCTCTACTACTATTGGTGAGAAGTGTGAACGTCATTTTGCCATGCTTGAGGTTTTGCAAAATATGGTAAGTACTACATGATAGTCATGATTGTTGACTGGAATGCTGATGTGCTGTAAGCGCTAAATGAAACTAGCAAGCTCTCATTGCATGCAAACACTCCAAACGCACACTAAATATAGCTAGTGCCATTTACCTGTTCCTTTCATGTGCCCTTTGTCTAACAGTCATTTGATTTGGAATTGAACTCTTGTTTCTATGTTTTGAATCATCTGATGCAGTTTCAAATATGCCCTCTGGCTGGCGGATTATGCCAATTATTGGGGCATAAATCAGCAGAAGTTTGTGACAAATCCCCAAATTCCAGAGTTCACCTGAACACCATGGACAGGAAAAATCAAACTCCACAAGGTAAAACACAAAAGTGCTCACTTAGTTATTATCTGTGGTTCCTGAAGTTAGGTTGACTTTTTAATGAATGCCTTTTGTCCTCTCCGCTAAAAGCTGGGTTGATTTAATAGGTCAAATAGCACAAGTGATTGTGGATTTTCTAGAGGTAGCTGTCAGTTGCGTTGTTTTCCTCAAAGGCTTCTATCATCCTCGTAAGAATTACTCTTATTTTGAGATGGTTTGGCAATATTTGCTATCTGTAAAGGTTAGGTTCAATTAAACATAACGTATCTGACTATCTCTAGGTGCATTTGAGAGGAGAAGATATATGAACGTAGTGGTCCAGAAAGCAGTGCACCCCCAACTTGCTGGCTATATCCACTCTGCAACTTCTGGCCTTTTCCCTTTCATACAGAAGGTGGTCCTCTAAATAATTGTTCCTTGTACTAGAGTACTACAGTGAAGCATACTTCTAGATCAATCGGTACACAATCCACAGTCACTGAGCTGTTCTGAGAATAAGTGGATGGACTATAGTGGAGAACAATGCTATGCTAGTCAACTTGGACACACCGATGTTGTGCCTTGGTAGATTATTTCCTAGTTGCTACATCGCTTGAACTAGCTTGTTTCTAGGTTGCAGCCATTCGGGTACATCATAGGAAGATAGATCACTAGGCATTCCCTAAACATTGACTTCACTATATTAATGCAAATGCAAGTATGAAGTATCTAGATATCCTGTTTTACAGACTTGAAATTTTCCTCATGTACACATAGTGGTGGTTGATTAAACCATTTATATTGCATTGGCTGATTGGTTGTCACAACTCATAGCAATTTATGAGAATAATAAGTAAACTTGCTAGTGTTTGGATCTCATAGTTCTACCTTAACTCATTATACTATATGCTTTGTTCTAGTATCTGTCATGTGTGAAGGGAAGTATGATAACAATTTTGTGTGCTTATTTCAAAACTGAGTTATGGAATCGAACAGTCTCTTGGTGTTCATATGAAGAACATTTTAGAAATAGTTCATGCTGATCATTTCTTTGTGAATAACCATAATTTTCTCAAACAATCCAGGGATTGGTTGAGAGGGTTTTAGTCATCTTCTACGACAAAGCGCATGTGCCAGTTGAGAAGTTTGTGTTCAAGCTTGCAGTTAATCAATCTTATGGTTCCAAGATAGAGGAGGCCAACCTGGAATTCGCTCTGCGAGCTTTCTTGATCAAACTGACTGTTGCTGAACCCCTTACTAGATCCCTTCCATCAGGTACTCAATATCGCCCTTATTTTCCATACTATATCCACATTTTGCTATAAAGGGAACCATGCTACTAAAAGATCTCTCAAGGGACATTCTTGCCTTCTGAATTCTGATAGATGGCAGCTGGGAGATCACTGCCTATTTCCGATCCCTCCCTCCAGATGGTGAGAAGGAAGCTCAGTTGTGGATCCCTACAGACACCAAGCAGTGGATGCAGCCTCCGCAGATAACCCCCATCAAGTCCATGAGCTGTGATCCTGTGAAGATGCAGCTTTACCTGGAACAACCTAGCCCCACAGAACCCTGAATGCTGAATAGTTTTGCTCTGTATGTTTAGTCGTAATCTGAATTCTGGACGCGAGTCTAATTAGCTAGTTGTTAGATAAACACAGAAACCTTTTGGTGGTAGTTTGATGCAGCTATCAGAGGGGGGGATATTTAACTAACATGCTTCATATTTACAAAGCTCACCTTGCAATCACCCTCGGTCTTGAATCTTGATGATGTTAGTGGCAAGCTACTGAACTTGCTTGAAAATGTCAGTTTAGATTCAGACAACTCGCGACAATTTGGATTCGATTCCTGAAAGAATTAAACCCAACATATTTATTCTCGTAAGGACAGCATGGTTGAACTTCACCCAGTGGACTCAGTACTGAGATGTACTACTGATGATAACATGTGTGTGAGAATGTGCTGCTGCCTGCTGCTGCTGGCTTTTGGCATCTCAGTGACCGGACCGGACTAGTTTCCATTCTCCTGAATCCTGATGAAGAGGGGACAGGTTGGTAAAGAGGCTGGACCATCAAAGCTAAGGCAGCCGAGTCCAGAAGAGAAGAATCCAGTGGCCATGGTCACCTGCGTTCGTCCTGTCATTGTGTGTGTGACGTGACGCTGCCACTGCACGCCGTATTGTTTCCCTGATTTTTTTCAAAATATGTTTTACGATTTTTCAAGAATATACTTCTTTTTTAAAAAAATAGAAAAATATATATGAGAACACCTCGAGACTTTACTGTGATTTGTACCTTGTCACATCAACGCTAACTATTGAAGTGGTGGAGTTTTAAATAAAACCAAATAATTTCTGTAACCACTACGCCTCAAAACAGACTTAACATCGTGAACCACAAATACGCTATAAACTTATGACGTCGAACTCGAAATAAATGAGATACTCGACAGAATAGTCTCTACCGGTTCTTCCCGATATATGCGCAACAAACCACGTTATGGTGGCGACTAAGAGACTACATATCACAGATGACTTGATCTACGCCAGCTATTAAGCAAATATCTCAATTATTTTAAGCCCATACTTATGTTTGACTAGTTTCTAGAAAAAGTACCAGTCTCACACGTTCATCTCAAACAATGATATACAATAATATGGTATATAAGTAATAAACAACTTAATAATTTACATAGGCTAATCGGCCAAATAGTATGATTTAGCAGAAACTTGTCTACCCATACCACAGGCAACCGTCTAGGGGTAAACCCTTTAAACAATCAATCTGAAGAAGCAACGAATTCCTGTAGCAAGAGTCAATACATTGCCGAAATAATGTACTGGCAAAGACAATCATATATTACTATGTGCAAGCTCTAAGTCAAGGAAAAAGGCTATTTGCAGTTTCATCTTTGCATAAAGCCAAGTTTTGTTCACAAACATTTGCAACGGCATTTAGTAAAACAATAAAACATGTATAGTATATAAAGATGGTAGTATCATACTTGTTACTATTCTCAACAACAAGTCATCATAATCATCAAAATTCACCAATCCATATCCCAATTTCATAAATATAGTTATAAAACATAAATCTATACTCATGACACATCATTATGTTGCTCATGACCTCGAGCACGGCTAATCAATTAGTTTTGACTCTGCAGAGTTTGTACAGCTTTACTACACATGATGTGAATTCTCTAGTTTGTCTTGTGCTTGCGAAGCACTACCACACTCTACACGTTGAATGCGGTCTAGAGGTCACAACAAAACTGTTACATTTTCTATTTGTCTAACCTTGTATGAGCACGACGAGCGAAAATCCACACTAAGTCCAGATCCTTAATATCGTCACGGTGGTTAGCCAAACACCGTGACGCCGTGGAGAAACAGCCCACATGACACTCACCGTTGTATTAGACATGCTCAGACCCCTATGCTGTAAGTAGAGAAACAATCCACTCACAGAATACACACTAGGACAATTCCGGTCTTGTAAAAAATGCACACACACATGGTTAACTCCTATAAACCATCGCCAAGAGTAGTTTATACTACAACAGCCTCCCGAATGTAAGGTTAGACAGATATACAACTTAATATGCTAAGACCATCCCGTACTAGCACATATGGTTGTATGGTAAACAATAGAGGGTGACATAGAGTTCGGTCCTTAATTGACTCAGACGAACACTCCCCCTATCGACGTGCAACTACAAACATATGCACATCAATTGCCGCCCAAGTCTAAAATCATATTTTTCATCATTTTAGTTCACAAATAAACAGAGAAGTCACCTCTGTCCAGGAGTTATGAAATTCCTAAAATCTCATTTATAAAGTGATCACAATCTGTTTTAGCATACCTCTAAGCATGGCTAAGCAATTTGTAGATGTATAAGCATATATAATCCCAAATAGGCACAAGTCAAATGTTCTAACCATTTCTAAGGTTACAGTTAGCAAGGAATACAAGTTTTCAAGATTGATTATGCAACAATTAGGTTATAACTACCAATTTCCACATTGTAAATACCGATAGTTACAAATACGCATGCAACTTTGTAAATAAACACATTTCATTCCCCAAAATATAGGATTCAAATTGTTCAAAGGAGAAGGAGAGAATACTTGCCTTACTCTTGAGTACTAGAGCAACAATTAAATCCACTCCTTTCCTGGCTTCGAATTCGTCCTCTAAAAAAAAATTTAACATGCGATTAAATAAATAGCAAATAATACGAAAAATAAAAAAAAAATGCTCCAATATGCATGAGGCTTGTGCAAGGATTAGGTACTGACCTAAAGTGAATTTAGATGAAACAATTTCTATTTTATCACTTTTCATTTGGGAGCTATGAATTTTACAAGTTTTATATTCGTAATACGGTATTTATACCCTATATAAATTTTTGAGATACTCTATATAGATTTTAGAGTTATTTTAAGAGGTAGTATTGTCAAATTCTCCTTTTTAACATTAAAAGTTCTATTTCAAAGAAGAGTGGTGAAAGAATTTCTAATCTAGTATTTTTAACATTTGAGAAATATTGTATTTAGAATTTTTATATGTGAATGTCTAAATACAAATCATATTAATTATCCAAAATACTTTAATGTATGTGGAAGCTATGCAGTGAGTTGGTACTGCTCAAATATGAATTTTGGTGAATAAATTTCTATTTTATCCACTTTCATTTAGAAGATATGAATTTTGTAAGTCTTAGGCTTGTATATGGTATTTATACGTGTATTTAGTATACTTGTGTTTGAGGATTAGTTTTTTTATGAAATCTAACTTTATATATTCAACGAAAAATACATTGTGAACTAACTGCCATTTGGTGAAATTTATTTGGAGTTGAAATAGAGTTTCTATAATTTGAAGAAATTCTTTTTCCTTTTATACTCTATCTATAATATCCATCTATTATACAAATATTAAAGGTGCTTTGTATATTACTTTTGGTCAATCCTCTATTTACAGAATTAAAGAGCAAACTATTGTGAGACTAACAAAATTGGATTCATGTTATTTGGAGCTAATATGAATTTCCTATGCATTTTAGAAGTTATTATATATTTTATACACTAATTAAGGCATTTATCTATTACCAAATTTATAAAAGTGTCTTTTGTACAAGTTTAACCAAGTCTCAGTTTAAAACAGCAATTTCAATATTTTGTGAAGTTTATCAAATCTTGATTTTCTAAAATTGAAATTAATGTGAAGTGGCTAAAATTTTTAAAGTGTTTAAGCACCTTTATACTTTATATTATTTTTGGAGGCATATTAAGTACTAGTTCTTTCATATTTTAATTTATAGAAATAAAGTTCATAATTTTGTGATTTCAACAAATTTTGATTTATTCAATTTGGAGTTAAAATGAATTTGTTATGGGTTTACAAGTTTATCCATTTTTCACTTCAACAAATAACATATTTATCTTTTTCTTAAAATTTTTCAGATTTTAAAATAGTTGGGTCCACCGGTCAGTGAGAGAAATTATGCAGTAAGGTCCCTGGGTTTCTAGGAATACAACCCGCAGTCCTAAACATGTGTGAAAGGGATTTTTGTTAATTGTGCTTGAGTTATTATCTATTTTCAATTAAGTCCTCGGGTCCACATGTAAGTCTAATATGTTTTACACTTTAAACCTTAAAAGTTTTGAACTCTCGCTAAGTACAGTCCCTCGCGCTAATGAAGGTAGTCCCACATGTCAGCGAGGCAGAGGTCGGGCGCAGCAAGACGACGCGAGGCAGAGCAAGCAACGGGCGGCGAGCTTCACGGCGGCGCCGGTGATGAGCGGCGGCGTATCTCGCCGGGCGGTCAAAAGAGAAAATGAAGAGGAGGTTGTGGTGAAGCTATCGGTGGTGGTCTCATCGCCAATGGTGGTTGGTGTCCGATGTAACGGCGGCGCGAGCGGCGGAGCACTTCGAGGCGCTAAGGCAAATTGAGCTATGGTTCGGCTCCGCTTGAAGCAATGCATGCATGCATGCAGTCTTAGAGGCCTCTAGGGTGCTCACTGAGCTTGGCGTGGGGCTTGGCGAAGCTGGGACGGCGATGGCGGCAATGAAGATAGCCTAGCGGTGGCGAAAGTAGCGGGACGACGGTGTCAGCTGGCTCCGGTTGACGTGCTGCCAAGAAAACGTGAGCTCGGGTTGATGTGGTCCGAAGGAAGCTACTGGTGTAAAGAATCAAATTAAAACCTATCGAGTGGCGAAATTGATGGCGAGGTCTTCGGCCTGAGAAGGAAAAGATGGAGTGGATCTCGTGGCTCGGGACTTCTCGGTTCAATTCCTTTTAGGCTTCGGGGCCCTAGAGTTGAGGCGATCCTGATGACGCGGTGGCTCGGCCTGAGGTGCTTTGAAGCGATCGGAATGGCGATGATGTTACGGCGGTGGCGGACGGCTCTCCTTCGATCTTCTTGACATGGAAGGCAAAGCACAAAAATGGATTAGGCAATGGGTAGCCCTGGGACCAGTTAACCGAGAAACCGATAACCGAACCGAACCGAACCGAACCGAACTAACCGAATAAGTCAGTTAATTCGGTTTTCGGTGTTCGGTTCGGTTCTTGTTTTTTGTTTGTTCGGTAGTCGGTTTTCGGTTCGGTTTTTAAGTTCTATTAACCGGTCTACTGAAAAACCAAACAACGACCACGTTACCACATCCGCCTGACCGCCTCCATCGGACCACCGCTCCACGCGACCACGCCGCCTCCGCCTCCAATAGCCGGGCCGGGCGCCGCGGCCGCCGCCTCCGCCTCCATGCCGCCGCCGCCTTCGGCTCCTCGCGCCGCCGTCTCCCGCTCCTCGCGTTGCTGCCTCCACGCTGCCGTCACCTGACTCGCCTCCACGCCGCCGCAATAACGGTGGCGAGTACACCTGTACACGCAATAACGGCGGCTATGTATGTGTGTATGAATCAGGTGGGGTATGATCCATGAAGGTTGCTGTTGTGTTGCTGCCGTTTGCCCATGTCAGGTGGTGTGGCTGCTGTTGTGTTGCTGCCGTGTGCCGTGCATGTCTGTACTTTTTAAGTATTTGTGTTAGACAATGTGATGTTGTTAATTGTTATGTCCTGTTGTGATGTCCTGATTGTGATGTCCTGATGTAAGACTTAAGTGCTTTATGGAGTACTATCAGTTATTCATTGGACCTTGATAATACATGTTTGCTTGTTGCTGTTTTATGTAACCTGGTAAATTACGGTTATTTCGGATTAACCGATTAACCGAACCGAATAACCATAACTGAACTGGTCGGTTATTGGTTTTTTCCCTAGAATTTCGGCTGCCATTTTCCAATAACCAAATTACATTCCAACCGAATTAACCGAACCGTTTAAACCGAATTAACCGAAATCCCAGGGCTAGCAATGGGAGAGGACTGTGTTCCTATGCTTAGGTTGCGACGAAGCTCACCCGAGCGGCGGCGGTGGCGGTCGAGCACTCGCCGGGGTTGGAGAAAAGGATGCTGTTCCCGGCGAACACGAGGTGATTTTTCTTGGTCTTGCCATGGAACAGACAGGGAAGAGAGGAAGAGGGTGATGGCAAGGTGGCCGGTCAAATGGAGAGGTTTTCCTCGGTAGCGAAGGTTTAAGTGGCAACGGTGGGCACTGATGCGTGGAGGCTACCGTGGCATGTTCCTGGGGTTGAGAGCGAGCTAGAGCAGTGTCTCTGACTGGCAGGTGGGTCTAGTGGGTCCCACATGGTAGGGAAGAATAGGAGAATTCCTCTAGAAGCTGTGTGAAAAGCTTAGCCAATTAGCTGTCTTGCACTGATGAATTCTCTGAGCTACAGAGGGTTTCTAGGGTTGGTAAAATTCATGTGTGTAGATGAATATATGTTCTACTAACCTGCCAAAATCCAAAGCTAGAGGCCTTATATTTTTAATGTGGCAAAAAGATGAAATAGGCTTAGTGACATTTTTCTGCAGTCCATTTTATTCCCCAGGTCTTTGCACTTATCATTTCATGTGGTTTCTTTGAGAATTATATTAAGTAAAATTTTATGATTGGGAGGTACATCATGGTACACATTTTGGTAAAAGGGAACTGCCTGAATAGTCTTTATTTTTATTTGGTGAAAATAAAAACTAAGCAATTTAGTGCTCTAGTTTTCCTAGTTTTGCTAATTTGGAAGATTTTATTGAAGTACCAATTGGAGTGCTAAAATCATGTAAAATTTACAGTAGACTTAATGTGTTGTACAATGCTTATAAGAATTTTTCCATGATTTTAGGTTAAACCAATTATTTTTAGAAAGTCCTTAGACTATACAAATGCATATGCATCCTATTATGGAAATGCACTTTAAAATCCAAAAAAAATCAAAAGAGGGCAAGCACATGAAATGGTAATGAATTTATTTATCTCTACATTTTTATGTCAAACTTTTATTTATGCAACTTTAGGTATATTACACTTTCTATTTTTGTAAATTAACTTTTTAAATTTTTCTGCACCAAACCCTTAAGCATTTTAACTTAATAAAAATTTCTTATGCATAATTGAGTAGGTATTATTTTATTTTTGTTTGGCCCAAAGAAGATTTTAGGGTTTTGTAGTACGGATTCCTGTGTTGTTTTTTATATTCTTTTATATTTTCACATTTTGACCTAGGGTGGGTTTTTGAGTAAACTGAAAATTCAACTATAAAAGTTTTAGCATACCTTTTCCAAGATTTACTCTAGTAGATCTACCTCTTATTTTACTTCCTTGCAGAGAAATTGTAGGATTTTTCCTTCAAGTGCTTTTTATTAATTTATTTCAGTTAAAATTTTGAATTTCAAAATTTAGGTATGTTACAATATAATTGTATCGCCATGTGAAAGAGCGACATGCCCTTTGTCGCCTATTGGCAGGGGTGGTGATGCCGTCAATCCAACCGGTGAGAGCATGCCCTCCTCATGCTTCTTGCTCGCTCACCAAATCGGTGATCGCGTCGACTCGACTAAATGCCGTGCCTGTCCACACTCACTCTTGTCCATTTGTCACGCTGTGTCTCATCGGTTTGGCTAGCAACATCCATAGTATCGCTCAACGGATGGGTGACCTTGGCTAATACCCACACTCGCTCATGTCCATTGTCACACCGTGTCTTATCGGTTTGGCTGGCAACACCCACAGTGCCGCTCAACGGACGAGTGACCTCTGCAAATGGGAAAATTGGATCTGTATCACAGGTTTAAGCCCGGTTTCAAAAAATACCACAAACTGTTAATGATATGCCCTAGAGAAAATCATAGAGATAATTATATCATATACTATGTTTATGAATTTATAAATAAAGTGTTTCTTGAGATATATGACTTATTATTGATGAATGAGTATATGACTTATTCATAAGACTCTTTATATGATATGTTACTATTTCTAAATGATTCCTGATTATATATTATATGTGGAAAGAATATGATTCTAAGATCAGCACATGTATTGATTGATGATCATGTTTTATAGATCATGGTATAAAGATACCAAATCAATAATGTGAACATATGTTAGAGAACATGGTGTTAGATAGACTCAACTTGAGACACTGTAAGAATTGCATATGATGTGCCATCAATTAGTCTTAAGTAGTGTTGATGTACAACTCTTATACCTAAGATTGTCATGGTTTCTAATATGTGTAGTGGCTTACTTTGGTACCTGTCAAATGTTACTCCGTAATTGGATAGTTATAAAAGTAGTCTACGTGTTTGCTATCAAACATGTAGTGGGATATGAATAATCAAGATGGGCTTTGCCTCTCCCAGTTAATGGGAAAGATATATCTAGGCTCCTCGATGTAATGGATTACTGAAGTGCACAGCCATGCTGAGTGATTGAGGGGTCAATCACAAGTTGAGTAATCCATCATATGGTCGAGTGAATCATTGAGCTATCGAAAGGATGGCATACATCTCGCCTTGAGTTTAATCGATATCGTGTATTAAAGGGGTTCGTACATGCATACACTATAGGTTCAGCCGATATGATCTTTATGTATATCCGACGGGTCGATATGCTTTGCTAGAGACGCTATTGACATGTGGATCGAAAAGTTATTTTCGGGTTACAACCGAGTGTATATGAACCTATGGCGTTGCACACTTAACGGGTTGAAACGAAGTGTTTGGATTCGGATAGGGATCCGAATAGAGTTCCTAATGGGTCCATGAGGCCTAGTTAGAAACTTTATATATTTAGGGGCGAAGCGCGGTGGAAAGATAGACTTCAGTGAGAAATCCCTAGCCGCACCTCTCCCTATAAGCAAAACCCTAGCCGCGCGTGGATGCTAGCACTTCTGCGCACAGCGTTCCAACCCTGAACGTGAGGATACCGGTAGAGATGTTGCTACGTTGCGTCGTTGGTTGGCGTGGAACTTGGGAAGACAATCGCGCGAGGAGGAGACGATCGGGTTATTAAGATCGGCTACTTCCTCTACGTCGGAGTACACTTCATCAGATCGAACAACTCTGACACTGCTTCCGTTACTCTGCGCGTTTAGTGATAATGATCTATGATCTTTTACTCTTATGGTTTCCTGGTTTACACAGAAGAATTTTTGTTTTGTGCTATCATAGCCTACCCATATTCCTACACAAACATCCTCCATCTCCGGCATATACCACAGCTCCGTTAAATGGTTATGAATTTTACCACTTCTGTTTGTTGTTCCGTTTGCTTTGAATTTTTCAACATGGATGGATAATCTTACTAGTCACAAGACCACAATGCCATCTCCATCGTCTGGATGAGCTCAACACATGCAAACTTTCCCTTGAGAGGAGGAGCGAGTGAGCGGCGATGGCCACGACTGTGGTCACCTCCTGCGTCTCGTCACGTCGCACTGCACATCATAGGAAGGAGGCCAAGATCTGATTCCAAGGCTGGGGGCTGAAGCTTGAAGGAAAGACGATGGCTGCTGTGGCGATAGTGTCATCATCCCTCTTCCCCATCTCTAGGCAGTCCGATGGCCATTTCCTGCTCTTCTTCGTGCCACCACGACCTTGTCGCTCCTCCGCTTGATGAGGTCATTGGGGTACCTACAATATACCATGCTGCGCATCACTACGGAGGAGGCCAGCTTGCTCCCTAGGCAACGGCTGATGGGGAGATGGTGGTGACAGGAAGGTTGGAGTAGCGGTGATGACCAATTGAGGGCAGCCAGCTTGACATCAGAGGGAAAAAGCAAGGGGAATCGAGGAGACGCCTAGCTGCTCAGGGTATTTTGGTTTTGTCCTCTACCATTAACGGGCGTATGAAATGGAAGTGGTAAATTCCGATACTCTGTGACGAAGCTATGGTATATGCTAGAGATGGATGATATTTGTGGTATTTTTAGGAATTGAGCTTATGCTTGTGGTATGAATTCAATTTTTTCTTGGCCAATACCACCTGATCAGGGGCGACAAGGTGCGTGTCATCTGTTGGCTGAACGACATTAATATATTCCTGTATTTTTTATAAAAAATATTTATGCAAAATTATGAGAAGAATATATTTTGAAAAAAAATGCTTGTTTCTCTCCTGGTTCACCGGTGCTCGTCGTCGGCGGCCGGCGGGGCAGAAGCGGTTGCAGTGCCCACCTCTCATCGTCTCCTTTTCTGGTTCCTTCCAAGTTCCACCGCACGCGAGGTAGTGCTCTTTAGTGCTTATTTTGTGGCTTAAATAAACCGCACGTAAAACGAAAAACGTCATTAGTGCGTAATTAATTAAGTATTTACTATTAAAAACTTGAAAAATGGATATATTTGCTTTTTTAGAGCTACTTTCATATAGAAAATTTTTGTAAAAAACACACCTTTAATCGTTTTGGAAAACGTGTGCACGGGATACGAGAAAAATAAGCTGCTGCCTTCAGCGCTGCCGAACAGGGCCTTAAGCAATTTTTTTCTTGGACGCATCTGCCCCTGCCATGCAGCCGGCAAAGGCGCACGTGGCTACGGATCCCGTCAAGCCACGCCGCCCTCCTGCAAAGTGGGACCCATCCTCTGACTCAACCCGGGCCCCACCGTAATCCATCCCCGCGTGGCTCGGCCGCCCATCGCCACGTGTCGCGTACAGGCCCCACCGCTCAGTGAGATGAGGGGTCTCGTTTCGCCGCGCAAGCCACCCGCGAGATATAAAAAATGGCCACGCGCGCCGCGCAAAATTAGGAATTTTTTTTTGGCGCGCATTCCAACCAAACGCCGCCCGCTTCGCTGAACGCTCCCATCTCCACCGCGCCAGGCGCAACCCTAGCGACACCGGCAGGGCTCCTCGCCTCCCGCCATCGCTCGCCGGAGAGATTCTGCTGTTGGTTTGGGTTTGAGGAGTTTGGTCGGTGGTGTCCTCGACGGCATGGAGGGTGCCGCGCCGCCAGCGAGCTCAGGGTCGGAGGCGACAGATGCGGGATCCGGTCCTGCGGCCTCGGGGAAGGTAGAGTCGGTGGCGGCGGCGCGTCCTGCATGGAGGAGCGGTTCGCCGATCTGTGCAAGGTACAGCCCGCCTTTGTGTAGCTTGTGCAAGGTACAGCCCGCCTTTGTGTGGCTTTCTTTTCTGTACAGTCTCTGCTGCCTTTTTCTCCCCTGGCGATCTGTTCTAGATTTTAAACGTATGTTTCTGAGTGAAGAATGGTGGGTGGTGCATCTTTTTCCAGCAGATTTGTTGTTTACTCGGACTTTTCTCCAAATTTATGTTGAATTTGGTGCTCGCTTAAGGGTCATCGTCTTTATTTTGTAGTGCAATATGTGAACTTTTTGAGTTGTATGGTCTGGTTTTTGGGATTCTATTTTTTCGTGCCGCTGATTTGGGTTATCTCAACAAATTTTTGGGTGCACGAACATTTCCGGCTCTTCTTTGGTGGTTCTTCGAGTAATGTTTGGAACATTTAACTGTGTTTTGCCTTTTTCATAAACCTGTTTGTGCTCCCACCCCCTTCAAAATCCTTGATAGCAAGGCATCTGTTGATAGTATCTTCGCGATGAGTTCTTCCGGGTTCTGTATTTGAATTGTCTTCTGGGGATAAGTTTTGTGATTTCTGGCTACTTTACCAAATCTCATGAAAGAACGGTCTTTTTTATGGTGTGGTTTGCTTTTTCTGCATTAACAATTTGGGTCTTACTGTCTAACTTTCCCTTTGACTTAATATGAGTGGTGTTTTGGTGCCTGTAAGAAACATTATGAATGCATTTACTGTTCAATTTCATCTCGGCTGTTTGGTTTGTGATTTATTTATTGTCTGCTCAATTTCTGAATTCTGATTGCTGGCAAGCAGAGCAAGCTCGGGCTGGACGAGAGCATCACGAGGCAGGCTGTTTCAGCTGTTCAAGGAGAGCAGGAGCATCCTCCTATCCAGCATGTCGTCCTTGGGCAGTGGATCGGTAAATTGCAAATTCTAGTTTAACACCTTTATGCTTCCGTTCTAGGTTAACAGCTAATGTATGTGTTTCTGCAAACCATGGTGTTTATGTAGCCTGAGGTGATCGAGAGGTTCTGGCCTGCTTTTGTTCTTTACTGCGTGTCAAGGCTTGGCAAGACAGGGAGAGGGAAGGAAGATGGTGGCATCACACTGTGCCAGATACTGAGGGCATTTAGGCTGAAGTAAGATATGCAAGTTTTGTGTTTGCCAAGAAGCAGTCAAGTTCTCAATTGCGCATTTGACTATTGACTCTATTGTTGCTTTGCAGCATTGTCGATTTCTTCAAGGAGATGCCGCAGTTCTGCATAAAGGTTGGGTGTGTACTGGCTGGCCTCTATGGTTCAGATTGAGAGAAGAGGCTTGAGGTACTTGTGCAAATTTTATAGTATTCTCCCCTGTTTGAATGCTGAATTCAGAACTGAGCGCATATTTGGTGTTTATCTTGTTACGACTAATGCGTTTCTTTCCTTTATGCACAGTTGAAGGAACTGCAAGCAAATGTTGTCCATTCAAGCCTGCTAAGCAGGTAAATCTGCATTTTATGTTGCATTTATCTTTTGCCTGTGTTATTGTTTCACCTATGGCTGCTTGTAACCTAAATTGTACACAGCAATTATGTGGAATGTGCTCATTTCCTGTTCTGTATTTGCTTTTCATTAGTTTCTTTTCTGTGACCATTATGACTAATGTGTTGGATAAATTAAAGTGATGTTTGTTTGGTCAAGGTACTACAAGCGTGCCTACCAGGAGCTCTTCGTTTTAAATGATGCCAAGCCTGCAGTAAATTCTGCAGAACCAAATGCACAACAAGCCTCTGACTATTATCGCTTTGGATGGTTACTCTTCTTGGTGTTAAGAATCCAAACATTCAGCCGATTTAAGGATCTTGTTACATCCACAAATGGACTAGTTTCTGTGTTGGTAGGGATTTCTGCCTTGTCCAATTTCACAAGTGCCTTCTTTTTCATGCAACAGTTAATCGATGCATAATGTTAGTCAACATGTGACCAGTGAATGATGTTTACTACACACGCGTGCAGGCCATACTTATTGTTCACATTCCTGTGCGGCTAAGGAATTTCAATATCAGAGAGTCATCTAGTTTTGGTAATGACGATCAACTCTTATTATTGACAAATACACTGTTTGGTCTCTGTACTCACATGTTATGGCAGCTATGGTTTGAAACTGATGGATAATGTTACTTGATCTGAATCAGCTAAGAAGTCAGATAAGGGAGTAAATCTTATTGCTTCTCTATGTGAAAAATATCACATGTCGGAAGATGAGTTTAGTAAAGCAATAAGGGGTCAATAAGCTTTGGCGGCTGGGGTCATCGCCTACAAAATGTTGAGCAACACACTGGTTTGGCCGGATGGCATCAGGGTCATCTGACCCCGATGATGCTACTGTAGATTCGCCCCTGTCCACGGCAAGCCACAACTGCGGCGCCGGGAGCCCAGGAGCCCGGGAGCAGGAGAGGAAGACAGGAACGCCGGGAAAGGAGATGAGACTCAACCTCAAGCCGGCGCGGCGCGTCACCGACTCAGCCAGATACGAAAACCATAGGAGGAGAGGAGGGGAAAGAAGGGCTTACCATAGATCTTGAGGAGGGAGGGGCGGAGGCAGCGTCTCGCCGGAGGAGGGCTGGCGGCGTCTCGCAAGGAGGCTGGGCGGCGTTCGCTCGTGGTCGGGATAGGGGAATTTTTACTGTTACTAATTTAATTTTTTTTTTAATTTATAAAACTAATTTTCGGTTTGAATCATTTGCAAAACTAGTCTCTTGCCGCCCTGGGCCACGGCGGGATTTAAAAACCGCCGTGGCCCAGGGCGGCGAATGGCATCCCGTCATCCGGGGCTAACGGCTCCGGCGGCCGTTAGCCGCGGGGAGGCCACGTGGATTCGCCGCCTTGGGGGACGGCGGCGAATGCCCCCAGGGGGCCGAATGCAAAATTGCATTCGCCGTTCTGGGGGACGGCGGTTTTTAGCATAGTAAACGGACGGTCCGCACAAGGATCGGACCGTCCGAATCCAGAGGGCCGCCTGCAAATTTTTTTTTCTTTTTTTTTGATATTTTTTTCTCAACTAGCAACACGAGAATAGCAAAATCTCGTGAAGGTGTAGCTTAAACCGATGTAAGATGTGGCCTGTAGAAAATTACGAGTGTGCTTTAAACCGTGCTGAAACTTCGGACCTTAAAAACTCAATCTTCCCGGCCGAATTTCGTAAAATTTTTTTGGACAAACCCAACAAAGTTGGGGGAAAGCGGATGTAAAATTTTCTGTAGATGTCCGTAGAGTACTTATTTGCCCGATTCCGAGACCGTATGCGAAAGTTATGACTGTTTTAAGGTAGTTAGCGCGCGTTACAACAATTTGCCGTCGATTCGGACCGTCCGATCGCTGTGCGGACGGTCCTATGCATTCGCCGCCCAACCATTCGCCGCCGTCCCCCAGGGCGGCGAATCCACGTGGCGTCCCCGGGGCTAACGGCGGCCGGCGCCGTTAGCCCCGGGTGACGGGGATGCCATTCGTCGCCCTGGGCCACGGCGGTTTTTAAATCCCGCCGTGGCCCAGGGCGGCAAGAGACTAGTTTTGTAAATGATTCAAACCGAAAATTAGTTTTGTAAATTAAAAAAAAATTAAATTAGTAACTGTAAAAATTCCGCGATAGGGGATGCGGCGCTGCGAGGCTGCGACGTCTTGAGCGAGAGGAAAAATTCCCACACGGATTGGGCTAGGAAATTCTGGCCTCGTGGGCTTCCAAATGGAAAGGAAAATTGGCCTGTGGAATTTTCCCTCGCGGGCCTGTCTCCTGTGGAGGGCTTGTTTGGCAAGAGGGGAAGATTTCCCAAGGGAGATCCACCTAGGAGGCTGCGAGGCTGCTATGTGGGCTGGCCGCGTAGTAGTCTAGATGGGTCCGATCGGCCCGCATCCATGTATCCGCCGGGAGTCCGCTTAACCCTAACGCTAGTAGCGTGGCACCGGCGCAACGCACGCGAATACGCAATCCGTTTGCTGCGCATGTACGGTGTGCCTCGCTGTCTCCGCCGCCTTCGCTCGTCGGCGTTCTTCACCGCCGGTGCATCTCTATCCTCCGCCCCTCCTCTCTTGCCATTCTCCACCACCCTCTCTGTCTCATCTCTTTGTCAACTCACTGATCGGTGCCAGCTTCTCCAACTCTAGGGACCCCAAGGGGTTCGAAGTCAGCGACATCTCTGCTTCGCTGCAGGTCATCAAGTTTCTCAGGATAAGAGATTCAGAGCTAGGTAAATTAGTTTGTCTATTGGTTTATGACATTCTGTGGACTTGTTCTTGCATTTTTTGATATGCTTAGAGTTATCTGGTAGGTAATCCTAGGAATTAGAAGTATAATTTTCTTGAACTCTGTACTGCAATCTAGTAGATACTAGTTGAAACCCTACACCTTGCCTTGGGAATTTGTAGAATAAAATCAAGCTAAAATATTTTTTGTGGATAGATACTTCAATGTATTTAGAATTGATACTAGAAAAAATGCCCGTGCGTTGCTATGGGATATTCAAATTATACAGTATATAATATTATTCTTGTTCAAATTATATGGAGCCGATGTGGAAACCTACATGATGACACAGGTGGTGAGCATAGTGAGAATACAGTGGTGTGCGAGTTGCATGGAATAAAGTGTGAAATAGAACTTCTATGTCAAGACAATAAATCAAGTGGCTAAACATTGGAAGAGGAAGAAAATGCAAAAAAAAGATAGAGTGTGATCGCAATCGACTGAGGTGGTGGCCTAGAAAGAGAGAGGCTGGTCATTCAATGGAAGAAGGGGGTGTCAGCATGCTATACCTTAGCTAGATGGAGTGAGAGGGGGTATGAGAGGATTGCAATAGGAGGAGGTGGGCAGATCAAAAGGCAAGCGCGGTAAATTATTGTGATAGGCTCAAAATTAATAGTTGAACCGCATGTATGTCAAGTTTACATTGAGCAAAACGGATTATGGAGAGAGAATTTAGTCGGCGTAGATTGAGAAATTTTATGACTAAATCGGAGTAGCAAGCTGTCTATCGGATTTTTATTAAAGAAGTTTTCAACCGTTCTTTCCTGGATGAGTGGCCCAGATATATGCTAATGCGCAAAAAGGATCCTCTCCAGTTTGTATACTCCCTTCGTTCTAAAATATAGCTACCCTTAGATTCAAACTTTGTCCCAAATATAGGTATCTACAGTATATAAAAGGTGATTTTTACCTTATTGCTTCCCATACTATCCCTAGTGGGCTCCATCATACCATCAACTCGAGAGACCTGTACCCCACCCATATTATTCTTAATTCTTATCATCTCACCATCTATTAATGATGACATTTTAGACCTTCCACCCCAATGCTTAATCTGTCCAAAACCCTCCTAGGTAGCTATATTTTGGGATGAAGGGAGTAGAAACCAACCCAATCCAAGCCGGAGATGAACGCTCTTAGCGTAAAAAGCCATCTCGGCCATTGGTGCGAAATCAGATGGTGAGGATTTCTGGGGAGCCGTACCACAAACCCTAACGGAGAGCCTATAAATTCGACAGAAATCATCATCTTCTCCAGCTCCGAGTAAACCCAGCCGCCAGAGGGAAGAAACCTTCCCCTCTCCTCTTCTCAATCGATCTACTTTCGCCACCATCTACGCCCATCTGTTCTGATTTAGTCGTCTGTCATGTGGGGCCGGACCTATACCAGACGCCGGCATGCCCGTGATTTGCCAGTATGCTAGTGGCTCGATGCCATACAAGCACTCACTGATGTCTGCCATAGTACACTGAATTTTCTCTAATTCTTTGTTATGCATGATCGACGTACAATGGTACACGACATGACAACAAAACCTAGTGAGTGATTGGCCTTGCAAAGACTGAAAGAGAGGGCGGCAAACCATTCAGGACCACTGCCTTTTGCTCTGAATCTTGGAACACCAAAAGCAGCCAATGCAGGGCTTGTTAAGTTGCAGGGTCAGTTAGTACAAAGCAAAAAAAAATGCTTGCCTATGAAATGCAGAATTGGCTATGATCTGATCCCTAAATGGGCCGGACCTACACCAGACGCCGGCGTGCCCGTGATGTGCGGCATGCTGCTGAGCGCGCAGAATGCGCGAGGATGGCCCAGGCCGAGCCAACCACCGGTGGCTAGGAGGAAAGATAGGATTAGTTACCTATTTCTATTCCCTAATTTTAGGAGCATGTTGCTCTAGTCGGTTTGGGCCTTAGGCCATATATTCTTGTAACCAGACATTTGGAGGATTAAGAAAAGATATTTACCATCTAATCTCTCTCTCTCTCTCAACCGAAGCTAGGAGCAGAGGGGTAAAACCTCGCCCTAAGCCACGGATCGCGGCTACGAGCTACGTAGCCGAGGTCCAGCTGTCCGGGGGTTTAACGCCCTTGACAACCTGGTATCACGGTCCCGGCGATCCTCGCCTGAACCCTCCACCTCGCCACCACCAGCAGCCGCGCCGCCCATCCCTTCCCCCGCGTCCGCCGCCTCCTCCTGCGCCAGCACCATGGGCGACGACCTCAAGGCCACCTTGGAGACGCTCGCCGCCGCCGTCAAGACCCTGTAGGCCACGGTCGAGGCCAACTCCAAGGCGATCGAGGCCATCTCCTCCCACCACACGTCCTCCTCGGGCACCACGCCGGGCTCCGGCGAACATCACAACGATCGGCCGCCGAAGTTCCAGAAGATGGATTTTCCGCGGTACAACGGCAAGTCCAACCCGCTGATCTTCATCAACCGCTGTGAATCCTACTTCCACCAGCAAGTTCAGCTCTTCACCGGGGGTCTCCTTCCGTCGCTCAGCCTCGACGTCCGCATCCAAAACCCGCAGACGCTCGCCGCGGCCATGAGTCTGGCTCGGCAGATGGAGTTGCGCGAGTAGTACACGACCCCCGCGGCTCCCATGGGTCGGCCACCGCCCAGGGCGCTGCTCCCTGCCCCGGCGCAACACCTTGCCCTGCCGGTGCCTCCGGGGGCAACGTCGTCCAACCCAGCCACGATCAATGTGGAGGGGCGGCCGATCAAGCGACTCTCGACGGCGGAGCAGGAGGAACACCGCCGACTCAGCCTCTGCTACAATTGTGATGACAAGTACACACGCGGCCACAATAAGGTTTGCAAGCGCCTGTTCCTCCTGGATGCAGCCGTGGAGGACGACGACATCGAGGACGGGGCTGCTACCGATGCGTCCACGGTGGAGGAGTCGCCACAGTACTCCCTGCACGCCATTGCGGGCGTCCGTGTCAGCGACACTCTCTAGTTCCGCGTGTCGCTGGGGGGTGTCTCCCTGATCGCACTGTTCGACACGGGATCGACACATAATTTCATCTCCGAAGGTGCAGCACAGCAGACCGGCCTCCCCCTCCAGAGCCGTCCCCGCATCACAGCAACGGTGGCCAACGGTGAACGCGTCCCGTGTCTTGGCGTCATTCGCCATGCCGCGGTCATCATAGCGGGCGAGTAGTTCGCCGCTGACCTGTTCGTGATGCCCCTGGCCGGCTACGACATCGTCCTGGGGACCCAGTGGATGGCGGCCCTGGGACCGCTCACCTGGGACTTCACCGCCAGGACGCTATCCTTCACACAGCAGGGCCGGCCGATCTGCTGGCACGGCGTCGCGGGGTCTGAGGTCCCGGCCCTCAGCGCGACCACCACGGGCGGGCACGTCTCCAGTGCGCCCACCGCCGGCGGGCCCTTGCTGGACGCCTTGTTGGCCTCCTTCGACGACGTGTTTGCGGATCCCCGCGGGCTCCCTCCTCAGCGCGGGCGCGACCACTCCATCCACCTGCTTCCGGGCTCCCCGCCGGTGGCCGTCCGTCCTTACAGGTACCCGGCCACGCACAAGGATGAATTGGAGCGTCAGTGCGCCGCCATGATGGAGCAAGGGCTCATTCGCCGCAGCACGTCCGCGTTCTCGTCCCCGGTCCTCCTCGTCAAGAAGGCCGATGGGTCGTGGCGATTCTGCATTGACTATAGAGCCCTCAACGCGATCACCGTTAAGGACGCGTTCCCGATCCTGGTGGTCGACGAACTCCTGGACGAGCTGCACGGCGCCAAGTTCTTCACCAAGCTGGACCTTCGTTCGGGCTACCACCAGGTCCGCATGAACCCTGCCGACATCGCCAAGACGGCGTTCCGCACCCACGACGCCCTCTACGAGTTCCTGGTGATGCCGTTCGGGCTCTGCAACGCCCCCGCTACATTCCAAGCCCTGATGAACGACGTCCTGCGCGCCTTCCTCCGCCGGTTCGTCCTTGTATTTTTTGACGACATCCTCATATACAGCTCCACTTGGGCGGATCATCTACGTCACCTGCGCGCCGTCCTCCTGGTGCTTTGTCAGCATCGCCTCTTCGTCAAGCGCTCCAAGTGCGCTTTCTGCGTCGACTCCATCTCCTACCTCGGCCACATCATCAGCAAGGCGGGTGTCGCCATGGACCCGGCCAAGGTGCAAGCGGTCCTGGACTGGCCTCAACCGCGTTCGGCGCGCACGGTCCTCGGGTTCCTCGGCTTGGCGGGCTACTACCGCAAGTTCGTCCACGACTACGGCTTGATCGCGGCACCACTCACGGCGCTCACCAAGAAGGACGGGTTCCACTGGACCGAGGAGGGAGCGGCCGCGTTCCAGGTGCTCAAGCACGCCGTCACCTCGGCTCCGGTCCTCACCCTTCCAGACTTCGACAAGCCGTTCATCGTCGAGTGCGACGCCTCCACGCACGGGTTTGGCACGGTGCTCATCCAGGATAAGCACCCGCTGGCCTTCTTCAGTCGGCCCGTGGCTCCGCGACACCGTGCTCTCGCCGCCTACGAGCGGGAATTGATCGGCCTCGTCCTCGCCATCTGCCATTGGCGGCCGTACCTTTGGGGGCGTCGGTTCGTCGTGCGCACCGACCACTTCAGCCTCAAGTACCTCCTCGATCAGCGGCTGGCCACGATTCCGCAGCACCACTGGGTCGGCAAACTCCTCGGCTTCGACTTCACGGTGGAGTACAAACCAGGCGCCTCGAACACGGTGGCCAATGCCTTGTCACGCCGTGACACAGAGGAGGGGGCCGTGCTAGCCATCTCGGCGCTGCGGTTCGACGTCATCGAGCGCCTGCGCCACGCACAGGCCACGGATCCCGCTCTCGTCGCCACGCGAGATGCGATCCTTGCTGGCTCCCGTGCGGCTCCATGGGCCCTGTGCGACGGCATGGTGACGTTCGACTCCAGGCTCTACATTCCGCCGGCATCGCCGCTTCTCCAAGAGATCCTGGCTGCCGTACACGAGGACGGCCACGAGGGGGTGCAGCGCACTCTGCACCGACTGCGCCGCGATTTCCACTTCCCCGACATGCGACGCGTGGTCCAGGACTTTGTCCGCGCATGCGACACGTGCCAGAGGTATAAGTCCGAGCACCTTCACCCAGCCGGACTGCTGTTGCCCCTTCCGGTGCCGACGACTGTCTGGGCAGACATTGGCCTTGACTTCGTGGAGGCCCTCCCTCGGGTGGGCGGGAAATCGGTGATCTTAACGGTGGTGGACCGCTTCAGCAAGTATTGTCACTTTATCCCGTTGGCTCACCCCTATACTGCAGAGTCCGTGGCGCAGGCTTTCTTCGCGGACATCGTGCGTCTCCACGGCGTACCTCAGTCCATGGTGTCGGACCGGGACCCCGTGTTCACCTCCACGTTCTGGCGCGAGCTCATGCGCCTCATGGGCACCAAGCTTCATATGACGACCGCCTTCCACCCCCAGGCAGATGGCCAGACGGAGGCGGCCAACCGCGTCCTCGTCATGTACCTTAGGTGCTTCACCGGTGATCGGCCGCGCCAGTGGGTCCGGTGGCTTCCATGGGCGGAGTACGTCTGCAACACCACCTACCAGACATCGCTGCGTGACACGCCCTTTAGGGTGGTGTACGGCCGCGACCCCCCCACCATCAGATCATACGAGCCGGGCGAAACTCGTGTTGCCGCCGTCGCTCAGAACATGGCGGACCGTGCGGAGTTCCTGGCGGATGTTCGCTACCGCTTGGAACAGGCTCAGGCGGTCCAGAAGAAGCACTACGACAAGCTGCACCGCCCGGTCTCTTATGCAGTAGGCGACTGGGTGCTCCTTCGCCTCCGTCATCGCGCCCCGGCCTCGCTGCCCCAAGTCACCAAAGGCAAGCTGAAGCCTCGCTTCTTCGGGCCGTACCGCGTCGTCGAGCTTATCAACCCCGTCGCCGTGCGGCTCGAGCTGCCTCCACGCGCCAAGCTCCATGATGTCTTCCACGTGGGGCTCCTCAAGAAGTTTGTCGGACCTGTTCCAGCTGCGCCACCACCACTGCCGACCATCCACCATGGTGCCGTCGACCCAGAGCCTGAACGCGTCGTGCGCATGCGTCTTGCCCGCGGCATTCAGCAAGTTCTCGTCCACTAGAAGGGCGAGACAGCGGCTTCTGCTACTTGGGAGGACCTCGACGCTTTCCGGGAGCGTTATCCAGCTTTCCAGCTCGAGGACAAGCTGGCTCTCGAGGGGGGGAGAGATGTCATGTGGGGCCGGACCTATACCAGACGCCGGCGTGCCCGTGATGTGCGGCGTGCTGCTGAGCGCGCAGAACGCGCGAGGACGGCCCAGGCCGAGCCAGCCACCGGTGGCTAGGAGGAAAGATAGGATTAGTTACCTATTTCTATTCCCTAATTTTAGGAGCATGTTGCTCTAGTCGGTTTGGGCCTTAGGCCATATATTCTTGTAACCAGACATTTGGAGGATTAAGAAAAGATATTTACCATCTAATCTCTCTCTCTCTCTCAACCGAAGCTAGGAGTAGAGGGGTAAAACCTCGCCCTAAGCCACGGATCGCGGCTACGAGCTACGTAGCCGAGGTCCAGCTGTCCGGGGGTTTAACGCCCTTGACATCATCAAATTTCTTTCTTTCTTGCTTGGATTGTTCCTCTCCGGTTTTGATTTGGTTTCCCTTCCGATGATGATGTATTTTAATACTTTCGTTCTTCTGAAGTTGCAATGTGGAAGAACAATTTGGAGACCTGAACTGAGGGGTTCTCATCGATCTCTTTTTATGTTTGTTTCTCTCTTGCTTTGGATCTGTGTCGATTCTTGGAAGATCCCAGTGAAGACTTGTGATTATGTTAAAGTAGTGGCCTGATTCATATCTGATGAGTCGTATTATTATCACGTAGAGGGATCTTGAAATTTGTGTGTTCGCAAAAAATAGTTTCTTTTTTTGTGTTTCATAGGTAAAGATTTGATCTTTGAATGATTCAGCCCTGCTGCTCCCAATGACTGCTGCATGTTTCAAGTTTCAGCCTTGTCTGAAGAATTACCAATCTGTTGATGAACTCCATATACATGTTCTCTGAGGGGCTATTTTGGGACAAATTAAATAAATTAATCTTCTCCTTGGTTCTGGTGTTTATGTCTGAATTTGCTAGATTTGTTTTGTTTGTGTTCTGTCTCTGGTGATGATTAAAATGATAACTTTCGTTCTTCTGATGCGCTTTCTCATAGCGTGCTGCAGAAGCAATGTGGAGACCTGAACTGAGGAGACATTGTTTAGGTTTCTATATTTTTTATATTTTTGCTGTGTAAAAATTGAATTTTTTTGCTTGGTGATGTTGCTTCACGACTGGAAGAATGGCCTGATGATTATGGTTCGATCATCCTTTAGTGAGAAGCATAGATTGATTTTGGCCAGAATTAAATAGCATGGCGCTTTATTTCACCGCGTCAATGTTACCTGTCTCCTAGCACATTTTGTTTTATAGAGATCTGATCTGGCCTGCTTCCTCTTGTTTGCACATGCCAATCTAGTCTAGAGGAGATCTGATTGATCTCGATGCTGCTCGCTCGCTGCGAAAACCAATGTTGGAGATGTGCTCAATTAGATCTCATCTCAGCCTCTACTCTTCTTGCTGTTGCAGGTTCCTGGCAAGGAGTTTACATGCACCTGCAAAGGCCTCGTCGTCGTCCTCGTCAGAGGATACGGGCTGTGGTTAGACTAATGACGTCAGCGACGGACGAACGGAAACACTATGAATTTTTATAATAGTAGAGATGTTAAAATCCTAGGATGTGAAAACCCCACAACTCTACTGCATTTTGGTTTACAGAATCCTTTTGGAGTATGTCATGTGGGGCCGACAGTACAGCCGCCGGCCTAGGACACGAGGTGCAGCCAGGGCAGCCCGGTGCGCATGGCCTGGAAGAACCCAAGGAGGCTTAGGCAGCTGGAGGGGCTGCAGTCTTTAAGGCAATTAAGTAGCAGTTGAAGCCAGCTAGCAGTTAGTGGCTGGCGCAAGTAGCAGTGGAGCTGAGCTCCTATATGTACCCCTGTACTCGGTGAATGGAAGGGAAGGAAGAAAAGTTATCCCAAATCTCCCTCTCTCTACTATCCTTAATCTCACCCCCTGCTGTGGTAGTCAGGTAGAAACACTGGCACCTCCATTACCTAGGTCGAGTTATGAACTAAGAAGCCAAGGGCCTCCAACTCTGGACGCCCAGGCCCTTGACAACTTGGTATCAGCTAGCCGGCGATCTTCTTCCACCTCCGCCCCACACTCCAACCCTGCAGCCACCACGCCATCAGCAGCCTCCACTTTCTTGCCAATGGCTGAGCCATCCACCGCCGACCTGGCTAAGATGATCCAGGCCCTCACCACCACCATGAACGCCTCCATCAACGACCTCCAACAGCAGGTCGCCGCTCTGCAGCAGGCGCAGTCACCAGCGTCCTCTGGCTCAGGATCGCGCGGCTCGGGCCACGGTGACCACCACGGTGACCGCCCACCTCGGTTCCAGAAGCTGGACTTCCCCAAGTTCGACGGGAAATCCGATCCGCTGGCCTTCCTTAACCGATGTGAGTCGTATTTTCATCAACAGCGTATTGCAGCCGAGGAGCAAGTTTGGATGGCGTCATACAACCTTGAAGACGGCGCCCAGATGTGGTTCCTCCAAGTACAGCAGGACGAGGGTACACCGTCTTGGCGCCGCTTCTCCGAGCTCCTCAACCTCCGCTTTGGGCCGCCAATCCGCTCCAACCCCCTTGGCGAGCTGATGGCGTGCAAGCGGACGAGCTCGGTAGCGGAGTACCAGAACCGCTTCGAGGCGCTGCTTCCTTGTGTCGGCCCGCTCACGGAGGCGCAGCGCGTACAAGCGTTCACGGCAGGACTGCAGCCGCCACTCAGCCTCGACGTGGAAGTCCACAACCCGCAGTCCCTCGTCCTCGCCATGAGCCTCGCGCGCAAGCTGGAACTGCGCGAGCAGTACTACCCAGCCGCTGTTCCAGCTCCGCCTGCGCCACGGTAGACCACGCGTGGCCTCTTGACGGGGCCACCACCACAGCTGGCCCTGCCGGCGCTCCCACCCCGTGCAGCCACCCCTTCTCTCACCGTCGAGGGCCGGGTGAAGCGGCTGTCCCAATCAGAGATGGAGGAGCGGCACCGCTTGGGCCTCTGTTTCAACTGCAACGAGAAATTTGGCAGGGGTCACAACCGCGTCTGCCAGCGCCTCTTCCTCCTCGATCTGGCCGAGGCCGCCAACGACGACGCTCCTGAGCAGACCGATGCCGCGGTTGACAGCCCGCTCATCTCACTACTCGCCATGGCAGGCGTCCGCTCCAGCGAGACCATGCAGGTCCGCATCCAGCTGGGCGGGGCGTCCTGGCTGGCCCTGCTGGACTCGGGCTCCACCCACAACTTCGTGTCCGAGGAAGCAGCGGCGCGCACCTCCCTCAAGCTCTGACCCCGCGGCAACATGAAGGTCACGGTGGTGAATGGGGAACGGGTGCCGTGCCTCGGCATCTACCGTGCCGTTCCTTTCTCCATCGAAGGCGAACCATTCTCCACCGACTTCTTCGCACTACCTCTGGCCGGTTACGACGTTGTCCTCGGCACCAAGTGGTTGGCCTCCCTTGGCCTGATCCTCTGGGATTTCGGCGCGCTCACCATGTCCTTCTGGCACCGAGATCACAGGGTGTGCTGGACAGGCGTCGCCGGGGGCACCGGCCCTTCTCTACGGGCGTGCAGCACGGCTGCTCTCCTACCAGCCCTGCTGGACGAGTTCGCCGCTGTCTTCACCGAGCCGACCGGCATGCCTCCACCGCGCTCTCGGGATCACTGCATCAACCTTATCCCGGGGTCCTCGCCGGTGGCGGTCCGGCCCTACCGCTACCCCGCTTCCCACAAAGACGAGCTAGAGCGCCAGTGCACCACTATGCTGGCACAGGGGCTTACCCAGCGCAGCACATCGGCGTTCTCCTCCCTAGTCTTGCTGGTCAAGAAGGCCGATGGGACGTGGTGCTTCTGCGTCGACTACCGGGCCCTCAACGCTATTACAGTCAAGGACGCCTACCCCATTCCGGTTGTCGACGAGCTCTTGGATGAGCTGCACGGCGCCCGGTTCTTCACCAAGTTAGACCTCCGCTCCGGCTACCATCAGGTTCGCATGAACCCAGCCGACGTGGAGAAGACGGCGTTCAGAACCCACGATGGGCTCTATGAGTTCCTCGTCATGCCGTTCGGGCTGTGCAACGCCCCGGCAATGTTCCAAGCATTGATGAACGACGTTCTCCGCCCCTTCCTGCGCCGCTTCGTCCTCGTCTTCTTCGACGACATACTGATCTACAGCGCCTCCTTGACTGAATACCTTTGCCATGTGCGCGCTGTCCTCACCGTGCTGCATCAACACCGGCTGTTTGTCAAAAGGTCCAAGTGTGCCTTCGGCGTTGACTCCAGCGCGTATCTGGGGCACATCATTTTGGCACAGGGGGTGGCCATGGACCCTGATAAAGTCTAGGCCGTTGCTGACTGGCTGCAGCCCTGCTCGGCGCGTGCGGTCCGAGGTTTCCTTGGACTTGCAGGTTACTACCGCAAGTTCGTCAAGGATTTTGGCGCCATCGCAGCCCCCCTGACGGCCCTACTGAAGAAGGAGGGGTTCGCCTGGAATGAGGTAGCGGGCGCAGCCTTTGTCGCCCTCAAGACGGCCATCACCACGGCACCGGTACTGTCCCTAGCCGATTTCGCGCAGCCATTCATCGTTGAGTGCGACGCTTCGACACACGGCTTCGGGGCCGTTCTCCTCCAAGACCAGCACCCCATCGCCTTCTTCAGCCGCCCTGCTACCCCTCGACATCAATCCTTGGCAGCATATGAGCGGGAGCTGATTGGATTGGTGCTGGCCATCCGCCACTGGAGGCCGTATCTTTGGGGCCACTGTTTTCTGGTACGTACTGACCATTTCAGCCTCAAGTTTCTTTTGGATCAGCGGCTGGCCACCATTCCCCAGCACCAGTGGGTGGGCAAGCCGCTGGGTTTCGACTTCTCCGTGGAGTACAAGGCGGGCAGCACCAATACGGTGGCCGATGCCCTGTCCCGCCACGACACGGAGGAGGCAGCGATCTTGGCGCTCTCGGGACCGCGCTTTGACTTCATCGAGCGCCTGCATCAAGCTAATGATCAGGACCCCGCGCTGGTCACCATCAAGGAGGAGATCACTTCTTCCCAGCGCGCGGCTCCCTGGTCCCTCGTCGATGGGCTCGTCGCGTTCCAGGGGCGCCTCTACATCCCGCCCGGCGCCCCCCTTCTCCAGGAACTCGTTGGTGCCATTCACGATGACGGCCACGAAGGAGTCCAACGCACGCTCCAGCGCCTCCGCCGTGACTTCCACTCGCCGAACATGCGTGCCGTGGTCCAGGACTACGTGTGCGCGTGCGCCACCTGTCAGCGCTACAAGTCCGAGCACCTACACCCAGCAGGCCTTCTTCTTCCCCTGCCGGTGCCAACAGCAGTATGGGCAAACATCGGGATGGATTTCATCGAAGCCTTGCTGCGCGTGGGAGGCAAATCCGTCATCCTCACCATTGTTGATCGGTTCAGCAAATACTGCCACTTCATCTCGCTGGCCCATCCTTACTCAGCGGAGTCCGTGGCGCAGGTTTTCTTCTTCGACATCGTACGCCTGCACGGTATCCCGCAGTCCATCGTCTCGGACAGGGACCTGGTGTTCACATCCATTTTCTAGAAAGAGCTGCTGCGCCTCACCGGAGTCAAGCTCCACATGACGACGGCGTTCCACCCGCAGTCTGATGGCCAGACAGAGGCAGCCAACAAGGTGATCGTCATGTATTTGCGCTGCCTGACTGGCGATCGCCCCTGTCAGTGGCTACGCTGGCTGCCATGGGCGGAATACATCTACAACACCGCCTTTCAGTCCGCGCTCAAGACCACGCCATTCCAGATCGTCTACGGCCGTGAGCCACCCTCCATCCGCTCCTATGAGCCTGGCGAAACCAGGGTGGCTGCGGTGGCCAAGACCATGGCGGAACGCGATGAGCTACTGGCTGATGCCCGGACCCGGCTGGAGCAAGCTCAGGACGTCTACAAGCGGTTCTACAACAAGCATCACCGCAACGTTCACTACAGCGTGGGTGATTGGGTCTGGCTTCGTCTCCGCCATCGCGCCCCGGCCTCCCTCCACGGCATCGCCAAAAGAAAGCTGTGGCCCCGGTACTATGGGCCGTACCGCATCTCTGCCATCATCAACGACGTCGCCTACCGCCTCGAGCTCCCTCCCCGTGCCCGGCTGCATGATGTCTTCCACGTGGGACTCCTGAAGAAGTTCGTGGGCACACCCCCTGCCACTCCCCGGCTCTGCCGCCTATGCATCATGGCGCCACACAGCCGGTTCCAGAACGCGCCTCGCGCACCAGGCTGGCCCGAGGCGTCCGCCAAGTCCTGATACATTGGCAAGGCGAGCCCTCAGCCTCCGCTACCTGGGAGGACATTGACAGCTTCACCGAGCGCTACCCCAGCTTCCAGCTCGAGGACGAGCTGCTCGTCGAGGGGGGGGAGAGATGTCATGTGGGGCCGACAGTACAGCCGCCGGCCTAGGACACGAGGTGCAGCCAGGGCAGCCCCCAAGGGTGCGCATGGCCTGGAAGAACCCAAGGAGGCTTAGGCGGTTGGAGGGGCTGCAGTCTTTAAGGCAATTAAGTAGCAGTTGAAGCCAGCTAGCCATTAGTGGCTGGCGCAAGTAGCAGTGGAGCTGAGCTCCTATATGTACCCCTGTACTTGGTGAATGGAAGGGAAGGAAGAAAAGTTATCCCAAATCTCCCTCTCTCTGCTATCCTTAATCTCACCCCCTGCTGTGGTAGTCAGGCAGAAACCCTGGCACCTCCATTACCTGATCGAGTTATGAAGAAGCCAAGGGCCTCTAACTCTGGACGCCCAGGCCCTCGACAGAGTATTTTTGAGCCAAGTGAAGTATTTTGTTCATATGAACATTGAGTTCAATTTTACTAGTCGTCCCCTACCTCCAAGGTAGAAGCCTAAACGTGACGCGACACCACAGCTCACCGTCAAATCAAATCCAAGGCAGCAGCGGCGGCAGCGACGGGGATCGGCGAGCACTTGGTGTGCCTCCCCAAGTGGACCAACGCGACGTCGATGAGTTCATCGCCTCCGACCCCGTCTACGTCCCACAGGTGCGCATCCTTCCCCCGATTCGTATGTATGCCTGGTTCTTCTCTCCTCGTCTTGCCGCGTATCTGAAGATGCGAGTTTTTTCCATCCCCTGTGGCAGCTCAAGGCGCTGAGGGAATCCAGGAAGTTCGCGCTTGGCCGGGCTCTCATCGGCAGGGCACACCTCAGCGGTGTCGCCCTCAAGTACTCCAAGGCACCACACGGTATTGCCAATCGTGGCCTATCTAATTAGCCTTTGCTGTGTGGGCGTGTGCCTGATTCGGTTGGCTGCAGGTGTCCTCCTGGCCACTGGCTTCAGAGCGATCTGCGGCGCCGTCATCAGATCGGAGGTGGCAGAGCACTGGTACCAGCTCTACAAGGCAGACAAGCAGGGGGCCAACCTAAGGTTCATCTACCGGTGGGAGGACAAGGTTGCAGGTATGTTCTTTGTCTGCTTACTCTAATTCGATCAGTCATTTCCTTTCAACAGGTGATTATTGCTGCTTATTTACCTCTGCAAGAGGACATTGCATGATAATGATGATTCAAGTAGTTGAGTTTGTGATGCAAAATGTATGTAACTATGAGGTATCAATGTTATGCCCCTTTAGTGAATTGGGAATATTAGTTTGCAATCATGAGATGTCTATAATACAGTTGAAGTGGGTTAGGAATATTGAGTCGTGACTGTGAGGTGTCAGCTGAATGCCATTCGAGTAACTTAGAAACATATGAAGAATACAACGAAGTTGTGTCTTTCGGTTCTGAACACTTGTCAGGATAAAGTGGCTACATGATGTTATTCCATTCAGCTAGCAAGTAGATGGATCACATTTGAAGGCCTCCTTCTAACCCTGTTGGGTTTGTTTGTGCTTTTGTGAACAGGAAGCCAGAAAAGTTGAGTGGTGTCTATTTTGTGCAGCAGCTTGGCAAGAGAATGGTGTCTCCTCTGGGATTTTTTGTTGCTCATTCCTAGTATTTCCAAATAAGGTGTGTATTGGTTGTGACGATTACGCAGATGGAGTGTGTTTCCGTTTACTAGTACTGTGAGCTCTGTCTGTTCACAGCCTCAACAACTTTTGTGCTCTGAATGGTTCATAAACTAAATGCTGATCTTTACCAATATCTGTTGATCTGTCCATGGAAGATTAATTTGCATATTGCAAGTACTGCTTTACCTTGAAGGTAATAAGGCTACATAATGTAACCAATTTCCCCATGTTAGTCTTTTTTCAATGCATCCTAAGTGATCATTTGTGTCTCCTATGGGATCTATAGTTGCTCATTTCTAGTATTTTCAAATAAGGTGTGCGTTGGTTGTATTTTTGCAATCATGCAGATGGAGTGTGCTCCCACTTGCTATTACCGTGAGCTCTACCTGTTCACAGCCTCAAACATCGTTGCATGAATGATTGTGTTGCGTCTTGGAAGTACTGCTTTACTTTGAAGATAATAAAGGTAGCATATCAAAGTTGTTTTTCACCTGTTAGTCTGTCTCAACGCATCGTAAGTGATCATTTGTTATGAGGGCCTAAACTCTTGATATTGTAGTTACTACCAATGCAGTCGACGATCTTGATTTCGATAAAAGCCAGCCATAAGTGTATGGTGGTACAGAGCTGGAATTTCCATTTCTTGCACGTGTTCAAGTGCATATATTTTTGGTCCATTCTTTCAATACCATGCTATGTTGCTATCATGACATTGTGTTGCATACTAAGCAATATTGTGTACAAATTAGTATTTCACTAGCACAATGTCCGTACGTTACAACGGGAATATCAAATAAGAGGTTGCGAGGGACAATGCTCATTTCGACTATATGTTGACTTTGATAGTGACTCAACGATGATAGATGAGGCGACCTTCTCCATGACACCTAGGCCTCATGGATGACGCTGGCCTTGCTCTTCCAGCGGAGGAGAGGTAGTGAGGAGGAGAGGTAGTGAGGAGGTGGCAGCGATGGTGGCTATGGCTACTGCACGCAGATCGAGAAGAGGGCACTCATTTGCCTACTTTCTACCATCACCGCCAGCCTCCTCATCACGTGTCCCCAAGTTTCGCTGCTTTAGCCTACTTAGACATCTCGACCGAGAGAGAGGAGGGAGGGAGAGAGGAGGGTTGGAGAGAGAGGATGACATGTGGGTGCCACTATATTTTTTTCTGAGAGACTTACATATGGGTTCATTTATTTTCAATTTTTTTTACTGACTGTAAAGTGCTTCTTAGCTAGTGCGAAAATATTTGTCACAGAACCTGTCTTATCTCTTCCCCGTCTCTTCTCTTTCTCCTCTCCCCCTGTCTCTCCTGTGTCTTCTGTCGCCCTTCTCAGTTCTGCGCTTCCATCATAGCTGAGCTCTACCCATTTCCTTCCTCAAGGAAGACATCGTCGCTAGCCATGTCCGATGAGGTGAAGCCACCGGGGTTGGTTTTCTTAGCTTCGGCAATCGCTTGAGCTCTGTCATCCTTCCCTTCTCTCCTCGCAAGGTGCGCTTACATCCTCCATCGCCGTCCCTTGCTCCAGTGTGGTCAGGGAGCTCGGTGCTGCCGGATCCGACTACCCTGAGATTAGTTTCGCCTGATCCGGCCGCCTCAAGATCTAGGCTGGCAGATCCAACTAAGGACGAGGATGGGAGGCACAACTACGGCAACATCCGTTGCTCTTTCTCCAGAACTATCCGCACCTCGCTTCGCCTTCTCCACCAACCGTGTTCTCAACTCATCACTACACCAATAGCGACCTCGCCAGGCGCTAGTACCACAACCGGCGGCCTCACTTTGTACTGAAGCAGAGGTCGGCCTATAGCATGTGTGTGCATTATGATACAGGCGGAACTCCAAGATGTGCAACAGGTCCAGTCCGGGAACATCACCAGCGGCAACTCCACCAACCTGTCATCCGACTCCAACGGACGGGTAGGCGACGGACGATGTACGAAAAAACGGCAGAAACGTTGTTCATTTTTATAATTGTATAGTTGGAACAGAGTTTAACAGGAGAAACTGAATGTAGAAGTGTATATTCTGTTAAGCTTGCCCCCCTTTGAGGAACAGTTACATGCCTTTATAGACCTATGGCTCATACAGGAAGTTACAAAACTATCCTCTAACGACTAGGTAGCTGACAGGTGGCCCCCACTCCTAAGGCCAAATAGTAAAATCACGGGAGGCCAGAGGGGACGGCGCATTAAGTCCCTGGCCGAGTGAATCCCGTGGATCCCGGGATTGACAGCACAGCGACGTGCTTCTGAAAGTGCATCTAGCCCCTAAGTGGATTTTAGTGGATTAATGACAAAGCGGTTAAGAGACTAATGAGTTTATCGAGAATTGTGCAGAGATTAGTCTCAGGTTGCTTGTTGTGGTGTATAGAGACCTCTATAAAAATATGACGCAAAGCGGCAAAGCGACTCGGAGTTATTTTAAATTCTTTTGAATTTTCTTTTAAGTCGTAGGAAAGCTGTACTATCAAGAGGGGTTACAAACAGTGTTCCAAGACCACTTAAGTACTTAAGATCCAAATTGCTGAGAGTCCATCACTTTGGCACAACACATACATTTGGGATGGGTTAGTTTCAGTGTCAGGGTCAGAGATTCCTACCCCTGGGGTCGGAGGCTCTGACCAACCTTCCTGGGCAGAGACTAAGTGTTGGCTAGAGGTTCCTACCCCTGCGGTCAGAACCTCCTAGCCAAAATCTGTGAGTAACGATTAAGTGACATATGGTAATGCCTATAAAGCCCAAACCTTGTTTCTAGCCATTGCTGGGGCGATTCCACTTCTATTCCACTGTCTCCTAACTTCTCCTAAGGTCTTTGGAGCTCTCCCAACTAGTTCTAGTGCCACCTTTGTGATTCTTGTGAGAATCTAGTGGGGAATTGAGTAAGTTTTGTTGAGAGAAGGCTAGAAGGATCTTGTGCACTTAAGGAGGATGTGGATCAGCTGCTTGGAGCTTATTTCTCTTGGAGGGAAACCTCCTAAACGGTTAAGCGTCGTCCGCGAGCTTCCTCAAATTGTGGATTGTCCCGGGAAGAGTTTGTGAAGAGTTTGTGAAGGTTAACCTCACCTCTGCAATGAAAAGAGATAAATTTTGGTGAATACCAAGTTGATCTTCGTGGTCGCTTGGTGAAGCAAGGGGTCAATCGAGACCCGGCTCTTTAGAGCTCCTCAACGGAGACGTAGGATCTTTGTGATCCGAACTTTGGGAAAAAAACCCTTATGTCTCCCTTGTACTTACTCGTTATTGCTTTAATTTGTCTCTGCACTTGCCTGCATTTATCTCCTACCCTATTATTTGCACTGCACTTGATCTCTCAATTTATCCATTATTGAAGTGTCTTACTAGAGTTAGAACATCAGGGTCGGAAATTCCGGCGTTCTTGGCCGGAACCTTCGGCCAGCCCAAGAGAGCCGGTCGGAGCCTCCTACCAGTTTGGTCGGAGGTTCCTATCAGAATTTTACCACTACATTTTGAGAATTTTTTAGGAACACTTATTCACCCCCTCTAGGCGACATCAACGAGTTTTCAATTGGTATCAGAGCTTAAACTCCTAAGAAGCTTAACCTACATAGAGTTGATCTGAGGATGTCGACCAAGAAGGTGGTTGATTCTACCGGAGTTCAAGAAGACGGAAATGGCTCGAGTAGCAAATCGGGTGGAAAGAAGGGAGCTGCTTTTGACCTTAATTACAACAAGTTTATCTCTCCCCCTCAGCAATTCATCTCCGTGCCTTCCGGACGCACTCTCATTTTGACGGGACCTTCTATAGCGCGTGGAAGCACAAGATGAAATTGCATTTAATCTCGTTGCATCCAAGTGTTTGGAAGATTGTGTGCATAGGTGTGACGGATGCTCCGGAAGAAGGAGAGGAACCTACCCCAACTCAAGAGGCTCTCATCCACCGCAATGCTCAAGCCGCAAGCGTCATCCTCAACTCCGTGAGCCCCGAGGAATTCAACAAGGTGGACAACTTGAGTAGGCCAAGGAGATTTGGGATACGCTTCAATTGGCGCATGAAGGATCCTCTGGCATGCGTGAGTCTAAGATTGAGTTGCTTGAGGGGCAACTTGGACGGTTCGTGATTGTCACGCCTAAAAATTTAGCCAATTTCTAGACAATTTTGTACATTAAAATCCCTGTCCAGGAATCAAGTCAGGGTATACAAAATGACAAATCAATAAACAGATCTAAACGTAAATAAAGCGTAAATACTTACAGAGGAGGCACTTAGTCCTCACACACAACAGCGGAAAGGCGAAACTAGCGTGACTTTAGCTCCACTCCATAGGCAAGCTCAACTGGGGTATAAGCCAAGGTCTTCTAAACTCAACTTCGACACGAACGGTCTTCACTTCTGAAAGGGGGACATCGCAAGACTGAGTACCACCCACCGTACTCAGCAAACCACACCAATGATGCATTTGTGCACGGGATTTCCAAAGGGAGGCTGGTGGCTCATTTGCGTAAAGGCAGTTGTAAACAGTGGTAGTTATAAAACAGGTAAAGCAGTCGTTACATTAATCAGTCTTAATCCATCACTGAACAACGCTACACCACGTTGATCAGGCCCAACCCATCCACCTGAACTGTACCAGTTCCATCAAGTCAAGTTCATTAAGCAAGGGTGAGACTAATCACGGTAAGTCTTGGCCAGCTGCCCATATCCGCGGGCGCGGCTGTTCGAATAGATTTAACTCTGATCAGAGGTGTACAACTTTACCCACAAGACACAGCCTCACACACGTTCCCGTGCACCGTTGCATCACCACGATACCCCGTAAGAGGCTGTGACAGGACCGCTCACGCAACCTCTCCCAAACCATCCACACCATGCTGAGGTTGCACCTGCCAATAGGACACCCCATATTGGCCAAGCTATCCCCCATGCACCACGATGGATCCGGAAGCCGATCAACCCTACCCCGGGCCAACCCAACTCCATCACGCCCACCCTCATCTTCGGTGCCTAGGAGAGGGAGAAGAAACGCTACAAGCCCAGCCGTAGCCCACGCTGGCTTGTGAAAAGTACGAGTATCTACTCAAGTGTTTCCCGCGAACCGGTCCTTAACTGCCATAGGTGCGACCAGCAAAACCATGCACCCACAACCCACTATTAGATCATATTTTAGTTGATTAGTTACAACCAACCACCATGGTTAAACATTTCGAGCACACGGCTCATCAGGTTACCAAATATAGAAATAATGTGATTATCCCTTCAGTGGTCTAGTGGTACTAAGCATAGCTAAGCAGATCCTATTTCTAGCCAAGTCATCCAAATGAGACATAAGCTAGTCAAATTATCACCCAAAGTTATCAAGTAATGGATAACAAATAAACAGGGTCTCAGGCAAACGGGTAGGTTGTCCCATATTCCATGTAATTGGCAAAATATGCAATTTATTTATAAATCATAAAACATTTCATAAAGTAGGTTCAACATGCTCAAAGATGAATGTGTGACTTGCCTTGCAACAAAACATCTTCAATTGCTCTTCCGAACTCTTCTGTAGACTCCACGGTCCTTCGAAACAGCGATTATACGTGACTACACGCAAAACAATAAAAACCCTAAGAAACTCAAAATAAACAATACATAAAAAGTACATAAATAAGTAAATTATAATTTTATATGAATTTAGGAAGAAGAACGGGTCGATTCGGAGTTTGGACGGAAGAAATACGGCCTACGGAAGTTTAATTCAGAGAGAAATCGGAAAAGAATTAAAAAGAATATTCCTTTGGAAATTAATTTTTAAAGGAATTGTTTTAGATAGATAAATGAGTGGGGCCTACTAATCAGTGGCTCAGCCCTTGTGGACTAGATTCATAGACCAAGGAATGTCGGAAGTGGTGAACTGATCGAAGTGTACCGTCATGTGGATATGAAGAATGACATGGCAACTGAGTCAGACGACAGCTAGGCAATTTAGGGCTGACGTGGCTTAGATGGGTTTATGAAGATCCACTGGATGAGGTCAACCTCAGGAGATCCAATGGTCAAGATCGTTTCGGGGGGTCGATGTTAACCCAACGGCTTAGGTTGAATCAGATGGATCAGAGAGCTCCTCGATGCACTGCGTAGAGGGCACACTCGCATACAGAGTAGAGGAAAAACACCAGGCCCACGCGTCTGTGTCGCTGGATGGGAATACTGACCGGGACCCACAAAGCAGAGGCGCAGGGGAGAGAAAGAGCTCCTGCCATGGGGCTCGGCCGAGGAGGACAGGGCGACGGCCACCGAGGGCGATGGGCATAGCGACGACCGGTGACGAAGCGATGAGGACAACGGCGGCTCGGCCGCGGGGACAGAGGGCGGGCGACGCCGAGGGGAGCACAGGGCCGGCGGCACGGCGGCGTCTGGCAGGCAGGACGGCGACCAGCACGGGTGACGCGGCTAGGAGACGGCAACGGCGCTCCTTGGCGCGGTGGTGTCGATGGCAGACCGGGGCGGCGTCGGGGCCGAGGAGGGAACGGGGCGCTGGTGTAGATGGCAACGGCGAGGCCTACGACGACGAGGACGCCGAGCACAAAAGGGGAAAGGACAGAGGCGCCGAAGGAGGAAGAGAGGATGGAGGCGTCGGGGACGACGGAGTGGATGCTCACCGGCGACGGACGGTAGGCGGGGATGACGACGACCATGGCGACCTCTGGCGGCGGCGTGACAACGAAGCGATGTGAGCGGGGCGGCGGCTCCGGGGTAAGGACGGCGCTGCTAGAGCCTCCATGGGGCAGCGGCACACAAGAGAAGGGCGGCGCTGGGCTTCGGGACGACCGGGGGAGGGTGCTCCCGTGGCGCTCGGGGGCGACGGAGAGGCGGCCGAGCGTGGTGGAGGTGGCAGCATGGCTCGGCCCGGCACAGGCGGCGGCAGGCCACGCGGCGGCGCGGGCCGAGGGCGAGCAGGGCGGCGGCGCAGCGACGCGGGGCGGCACGGCGTCTGTGCGGGCGACGGCACGGCGTGCAGGGGCAGAGGGCCGGCCGCACTGCGTGTGGCGAGGAGGCACAGGCGACGGCGGCTTTGGGGAAAAACAGGAGGGAGTGGGGAAGGCGATGGCGCGGTGACAGTAACGGAGAATGACTCAACTGCATGTATTGATTCCAGAGAGTTACATATATAGGCCACTCACAGCCTTTCACATTCCACTCAACCGGGATGCAAGGAGTCTAACTCACAGCCTTACATATTCCACTCAACCGGGATACGAGGAGTCTAACACCCCCCCGCAGTCACAACAGGGAGGGAACAAACGTTGAGACTGGAACGAAACTCGGTGAAAACTGGCGTTGGTAGACCCTTGGTGAAGATGTCAGCATATTGAGAGGATGTGGGCACGTGGAGAACCCGCACAGCGCCGACGGCAACCTTCTCACGGACAAAGTGGAGATCGATCTCAACATGCTTCGTCCGTTGATGTTGGACGGGGTTGGAGGAGAGGTATACTGTGCTGACATTGTCGCAATACACTAGAGTGGCCCTGGGCGGAGGAGAGTGAAGCTCCTGAAGAAGCTGGCGGAGCCAGGTAACCTCAGCAACTGCGTTGGCGACTGCACGGTATTCAGCCTCGGCACTGGAGCGGAGACCGTGTTTTGGCGTTTGGATGACCAAGACACCAGGTTGTCGCCGAGGAAGACAGCATAGCCGGAGGTAGACCGACGGGTGTCTGGACAGCCAGCCCAGTCGGCGTCAGAGTAGACTGTGAGGTTGGCGGCAGTAGAACGCTGAATGTGCGGCCCAAGTCCAAGGTTCCCCGAACATATCGTAGGATCCGTTTGAGAGCACTAAGATGGGGCTCTCGAGGATCGTGCATGTGAAGGCAGATCTGCTGCACGGCATAGGAGATGTCAGGGCGGGTGAAGGTGAGATACTGTAGAGCTCCAGCGAGACTGCGAAAATCAGTTGGATCAGCAACATGGGCACCTTCACTGGCTGAGAGTTTAGCACAAGTGTCCACTGGTGTGTTGCAAGGCTTGCAATCTGTCATGCCGGCGCGATTCAGGATGTCAAGACAATATTGCCGTTGACTAAGGAGCAACCCAGAGGACTGCCGAGACACACTGATTCCGAGAAAGTGATGTAGTACCCCGAGATCCGTCATAGAGAACTCAGACTGAAGTGACGAGATAGTCCACTGAAGAAGACGGCTGGAGGAGGCAGTGAGAACAATATCATCAACATAGAGCAGCAGATAAACCGTGTCAGTGCCCCGATGAAGGATGAAGAGTGAGTTGTCAGACTTGGCCTCAATAAACCCAAGAGACGTCAGAAATGAAGCAAAGCGACTGTACCAAGCTCGCGGTGCCTGCTTCAAGCCATACAAAGATTTGTTGAGATGACACACCATGTCAGGCCGGGAGGAATCAATGAAACCTGGCGGCTGTATACAGTAGACAGTCTCTTGGAGCGTGCCGTGGAGGAACGCATTCTTCACATCCAGCTGATGAACCGGCCAATCGTGAGAGACCGCCAAGCTGAGGACGGTGCGAACAGTGGTAGGCTTCACAACAGGGCTGAAGGTCTCGTCGTAGTTGATGCCGGGGCGTTGGGTGAAGCCACGCAAAACCCAACGAGCTTTGTAGCGGTCGAGGGAGCCGTCGGCGTGGAACTTGTGCTTGAAGATCCACTTGCCGGTGACGATGTTGGCGTTGGAGGGACGTGGGACGAGATCCCACATTCGGTTGGCGAGAAGAGCGTTGAACTCTTCTTCCATCGCCGTCCGCCAGTTCGGGTCAGCCAAGGCGGCCCGATAGGTGCGAGGAACCGGTGAGAGAGGAGTGGCGTGGAGGTTCAGCCGAGTGACACCCTTGTGGATACCATCCTTGCCACGAGTCGTCATAGCATGCTCGTTGACGACTGGAGATGTGCCGAGTTGAAGAAACCGAGGAGCCGGGCCACCGTGGCGCGCTGTGCGCGGGCGCGTTGGCACAGCGGCATGGGGTGCCAAGGCAGGTAGGCGCGGTGGCGGGCCGTCGACCAGCCTAGGCGTATGGGCTGCCGGATGGCCTGTGGCGGTGGAGAGAGTCGGCGAGGCCGCTCCGACTGAGGCCGGGCCGAAAGGTGGCGAGGCCCACCCAGTCGAATGGGTGGAGGCCATGGTGGGGGTCGGCAAGACAGGCGGCCCACCAGGAGGAGACGGCGGCCCAGCGGACGAAGAGGGAGCCCCGTCTTGAGGAGGCACATGTCCAGTGGGCAACGGCGTGGTAGGAGCAGGACGGCCAGAACCGATGGGTACCTGTATAGGTGCCGAAAAATCCTCCAAAAAACTGAGATCATCAGTAGAAGAGTTAGTGGCGATCTCGGCAAAAGGAAACGAATGCTCATCAAACACAACATGCCTCGAAATAATAATCCGGTTAGTAACAGGATCAAGACACCGGTACCCTTTGTGGTGGAGAGGATAGCCAAGAAAAATACACATCGTGGAGCGGGGCGCAAGTTTGTGTGGGGTGGTGGCAGAGAGGTTGGGGTAGCATTTGCAGCCAAAAACGCGAAGATGTGTGTAGGTGGGGTGAGCTCCATGTAATGCGAAAAAAGGTGTGTGGTGAGCAAGGGTTTTGGTGGGGTGTCGATTAATGAGGTGTGCGGCTGTGTGAAGAGCTTCGACCCAAAAGGTGCCAGGTAAACTGGCCTGAAAAAGGAGAGAACGGACAATGTTGTTGAGGGAACGAAGAATACGCTCAGCCTTGCCATTTTGTGGGGAGGTGTGAGGGCATGACATCCTTAAGTGAACACCATTAGTGAGGAAGAAGGTGCGTGCGGCGGAGTTATCGAACTCGCGGCCGTTGTCGCATTGGATGTTGCGAATGGTGGTGGCGAACTGAGTTTTAACATAAGCAAAGAAGTGCGACAAAGTGGTGTCGGATTTAAAACGAAGCGGAAAGACCCAAACGAAGTGAGAGCAATCATCCAAAATAGCAAGATAGTATTTGAATCCTGAAACGCTAACGACAGGAGAGGTCCACAAATCGCAATGAATTAACTCAAAATTGGCCGAGGCCCTGCTAAAGGAGTTCATGAAAGGAAGGCGAACATGGCGACCGAGCTGACAAGCATGACACACTCCGGTGAGACCTCCTTTGGAGATGGGGACGACAGTGGCAAGACGAGTGAGCGCGTCGTGGCCAATGTGACCAAGACGGCGGTGCCAAAGGACGGCGGTGGTGTCGGTGGCGAGGGCGGTGGCGGACGAAGGTGGCCGCGGCGGGCGGTCCCGGCGGGGATGGCGGAGAAGGCGGGGAAGGCGGCCGCGCCGGAGACGGCGGCCACGGCGTCGGAGGAAGACAAGGCGGGACCGCCGGGAAGAGGATTCGGCGTCGTTAGCCGCCCAGACTCTGCTCTGATACCATGACAGTAATGGAGAATGACTCAACTGCATGTATTGATTTCAGAGAGTTACATATATAGGCCACTCACAGCCTTTCACATTCCACTCAACCGGGATGCAAGGAGTCTAACTCACAGCCTTACATATTCCACTCAACCGGGATACGAGGAGTCTAACACGCGGTGAAGCCAGGTTGCGGTGGCTTCGGGTGAGCAGGGAAAACGAGAGAGGGGAGTTCGGGACAACTATTTGAGGGCACGGGGAGACGAAATCGTGGCCGAGGAGGTGGTTTTGGAGCGGGAGTGGGCGCGGTCGTCACAGCGACGTGGGCGCGATGTGCCGAGAAATGCGGCAGGTGTGGGAGCGTGCGGCGCGGACCGGGTCCGGGGCGGCGGTGGGCTTGGTAGGCCGGGGGGAAGCAAGGCCGAGGGAGGGGGCGCAGCCCAGGCGACGGCGGCGGCTCGGCTAGCTAGCCAGAGCAGAGAGAGAGAAGCGGAGGAGAAGATGAAGAGGAGGGCAGAACAGAGAAAAAAGGGGGGAAAGGGAAAATTGGAAGAAAAAGGAGAAGAGAAGAGAAGGAGAAAAGGTGGGTATTTTTCCGGAAATTTCAAATTTAGAATTTAAATTTTAGAATTTCAAGAAGTATCAGGAATATCGGAAATTGGGAAATTGTTCGGAATTTTGGAGGGTCACGAACGTTGGCGTATATATATATTTGGAAAATCAAAAACGTCGAAACACTTTTGGAAATCGAAATATTTCTTTGGAATCAAGAAAATTCAACAGAATTTTTGGATCCCTCCAAGTGTAAGAATATTTTGGGAATTTCGAGAATATTGGAAGGAGTTGGCAGGAATATTCCGAAATCAGGAAACATTGGGAATTTTTACAGAATCAGGAAGTTGGGTAAAAATAGAGGGTATTTTACGTTGACCGAGAAATTAGGATATTCGAGGACTATATTTCACGGAGTTCGAGAAATGGAATAAATGAATTTTCAAAATATGGGAAATATTTTGGGAGTCGAGAACGGGAGGGGAAATAGTTTAGGAAACATTCGATCGCTTGAAAGGTCGGTATATTTTGACAATCGAAACGTCAAGAAGGTTTTAAGGTTTCAGGAGCGACACGAAACCCTAGAAGGAGTTAGAGTTCACGATGAACGGGGAGGCTTCAAAGGACTGAACCGAAACGACCCAAACAGGGGAAAAGACAAGGATTTATTATAGATTTATCTAATTATAGAAATGATCTTCGTTCCATCAAAATTAATTCTGGAGCTCCGAAAATTTCGAGAAAATTTTTAGAGAGCTTATTAAATTGTGGGGAATTTACTAGAAATAAATGCCACCACGAAACACAAAGGGTTTATTATGATAAATACTTAAACGCTTAAAATATTCTGACAAAAACCCCGGGAATATAAAAGCATCCAAGTATTTATTTTAAAATTTGAACTTGGGATATTTAATATTGGAAATTTCAAAATTTTATTCAAACATGTTTCTCAAACAAAAATTTTCTAGCATATTCTTGTATTTCGATTTACCCAAAAATAATTTTTAATAAAAGCAATTTTTAGGGCGTGACAGTGATGGAAGATGATGAGACGCCACAAGAGATGTATGATCGCATGATGGTCATTGTCAACAAGATCCGTGATCTTGGGGGTGAAGACATGACCGATCATATGGTGGTCAAGAAGCTTCTCCGCGCGATCGCACTAAGAAATTTCACCTTGGTGACCCTCATCCGAGAGATAAAGAATTTCAAGAAACTCACACCAAGCGACGTTCTCTTGAGGATCATCTTACATGAGCTACTAGAAGAGAAAGCCAAGGAGATCAAGCAACTTACCAAGAACGCCGCGATCGCCAAGAACAAAGAAGTTGTTTTGAAGGCCAAGAAGGAGCAAGCCTCAAGCGACTCCATAAACAATGGTTGTGTTAAGTGTTATAATTATGATTTGGATGTCTATGTTACTAATTTTGAAGTTTTGGAGGCACTCAAAAAGGAGAATGAGCGATTGGATACCTTGGTGAAATTTAGATGTTTGAAAACATACTAATCCAAGGATGCTCTCTACAAAATCCTCACTACCCACTCCAACAAGAACGGCCATGGTCTTGACTTCTCTCCTTATGAAAGCAGGCTATCCAGAAAGACCATGATGAATGGAAAGCAATACATGAAGTTCATGAAAGAAGATAGTTCATTGCAAGTCGAGGAGATAAAAAGTTTCTTGGTCAGCCTAGGGGCCGGAAGCACCGACCATACGGGCCGATGGTTCCAACCCGGCCTCTCGGCCTGGCCGAGAAGGCCAGTCGAAGGTTCCGACCAAATATGTCGGAGGTTCCGACCGACTCTTCCAGGCAGACAGAGAGGGCTGGTAGGAGGATCTGACCAAAATGGTATGAGGTTCCAATCATCCAACCCAGGCAGACAGAGAGGGCTGGTAGGAGGCTCCGGCCCAAATGGTAGGAGGCTCCGACCAGAAAAATTGTACTATAAGTCATATAAGATCACCAAGGATCACCGTGGTAAAATGATTGCTCATTTTATTGGTGATTGCTATGAGGAGTACAGAGCTTGTGTGTGAGTGCCTAAGGCGCTTGTGACTAATGCTCAAGGACCCCAAACTTAGACAAGTTTTGATTGGAAACAAGGTGCCCGATCTTTCGATGAGACTGATAACTATCGATTATAGTAGAGATCACCCTGGCGATCCGACTACAAACGCACAACGTCGCTTGCACCTTAGCAATCGCTGAACCAATCTCCGAACAATCTCTAGATAAAATTGTCATCCAACAATCTCTCTCTCTAATGTTTTTCTCGTTAAGTCTTTAAGCTATAATTTATTACCGGTGTCTCAATTGTGCAAATTGGGCTATAATTGTTTGTTTACAGACGAGCATGTTACCGTCTTTAGAAGAGATGATAATTCCGTCGCATTCAAGGGAAGGATGAAGGGAGATCTTTATCTAGTAGACTTTGATCTAGATAAAGTGAACCCGGAAGCTTGCTTGATTACAAAATCCTTAATGGGATGGCTTTGGCATCGAAGGCTAGCCCATGCGGGGATGAGGAGCTTATCGAATCTTCTAACGGGAGAACACATCCTTGAGCTATCTAACATCCCATTTGAGAAAGACTGTATGTGTAGCACTTGTCAAGCCAGAAAGCAAGTTAAAAACCCACATCCCATAAAGAACATTATGACTACCTCAAGCTGTTCGAACTACTTCACATGGATCTCTTCGGTTCCGTGGCCTACCTAAGCATTGGAGGTAACAAATATGGGCTCGTAATTGTTGAGACTTTTCTCGGTTTACTTGGGTGTTCTTTTTGCAAGATAAGAGTAAAACCCAAGGAATTTTCAAGAAATTCGCAAAGCGAGTCCAAAACGAGTTCAAACTCAAGATCAAGAAAGTTAGAAGTGACAATGGGGGGAGTTTATACTCAAGTGAAGGAATTCCTTGATGACAAGGAAATTAAATACGAGTTCTCTGCTCCATATGATCCACATCAAAATGGAGTGGTGGAGAAGGAGAACCGGTCTCTTGTCGAGATAGCAAGGACTATGCTAGATGAATATAAGACCTGGACATTTTTTGGGCGTAGGCGGTGGACACCACGTGTCACGCGCTAAATCGCCTCTACCTCCACAAACTTCTGAAAAAGAAGGCATATGAACTCCCTACCGGTAACAAACCCAATATCTCCTACTTTCGTGTTTTTGATTGCAAATGTTTCATTTTGAGTAAGAGATCTCGCTCATCCAAGTTTGCTCCCAAAGTGGATGAAGGATTCTTACTCGGATACGAGTCAAATGCTTACGTATACCGTGTTTTCAACAAAGTCTCCGGAATTGTTGAAACCTCAAGTGGAGTAAGTTGAGCTTGAGATGCTAGGTGAAGGAGTCACAGAACACGGCATCAACAAAAAGTCAATTGGAGAGGTGAGGCCACTAGAAGAGTTGGAGGAGCAAAGAGGCACTGAACAAGCTCCTTCCACTCAAGCGGCGCCTCCAAGCATAAGTATTGATCAAGAGGATGATCTAACACAAGTGGATGGGATCGATACCGAGGGCACTAGTGAGCCAAGAGACACCGTACGAGCTCAAGTCCTCTCGGTGCACTATCCAAGAATTCATCACACATGCAAAGAGATCATCCCGTTGACAACATTCTTGGTGACATCCAAAGAGAAGTAACCACTCACTCTCAGGTCGCTAACTTTTGTGAAAATTACTCTTTTGTCTCGTCTTTGGAGTCAATTAGGGTGGAGGACGCACTTGATGATCCGGATTGGGTGATGGCCATGCAAGAGGAGTTAAACAACTTCACCTGTAATCAAGTGTGGTCATTAGTGGAGAGATACCAGCAAAACGTCATCGGCACTAAGTGGGTCTTCCGCAACAAACAAGACGAGAATGGAGTAGTTAGTCACAACAAAGCACGGTTAGTGGCTTAAGGGTTCACTTAAGTCGAGGGCCTCGGCTTCGGTGAAACCTTTGCGCCGGTTGCTCGCCTTGAGTCCATTTGAATTTTGTTAGCTTATGCCGCTAACCATGATTTTAAGTTTTATCAAATGAACGTCAAGAATGCTTTGCTCAATGGACCAATCTCCGAGTTGGTGTATGTGGAGCAACCGCCCTAGTTTGAAGATTCCAAATATCCAAATCACATCTACAAGCTTCATAAGGCGCTCTACGGGCTCAAGCGAACCCCTAGAGCTTAGTATGAATGCCTTCGTGACTTTCTACTAAAAAATGGCTTTGAAATAAACAAAGCCGACACTACTCTCTTTACTAAGAAATTCAAGAATGATCTATTTGTATGTCAAATTTATGTCGATGACATAATCTTTGGCTCTACTAATCCTTCTTTTAGTGAGGAGTTTAGCAAGATCATGACTAGGAGGTTCTAGATGTCGATAATGGGGGAACTTACTTTCTTCCTCGGGCTTCAAGTTAAACAACAAAGGATGGAACCTTCATCTTGCAATCGAAGTATCTCAAGGACATTCTCAAGAAGTTCGAGATTTCCTACCCATTAAGACTCCAATGCCAACAAATGTGCATCTTGACCTCGACGACAATGGCAAACCGGTGGATCAAAATGTATATCGCTACATGATTAGATCTCTTCTTTACCTTTGTGCATTTAGACTGGATATTGTGCTTAGTGTGTGCATGTGCACTCGCTTTCAAGCGGCGTCTAAATAATATCATCTTGTTACCGTTAAGAGAATTATAAGATATTTGGTGCACACTCCTAATTTTGGTCTTTGGTACCCTAAGGGTTGTGATTTTGAGATAATTGGATATTCCGATTTCGATTATGCCAGGTGTAAGGTTGACCGCAAGAGCATAACAGGGACTTGTTAATTCCTCGGACGGTCTCTAGTTTCTTGGGCCTCTAAGAAGCAAAACTCCATTGCCCTATCCACCGCCGAGGCGGAGTACATAGCTGCCGGCTCGTGTTGTGCTCAACTTCTTTGGATGAAACAAACTTTTCAAGACTATGGCTATACAATGACCAAAATCCCACTCCTTTGTGACAATGAGAGTGCCATCAAAATAGCCAATAATCCCGTCCAACACTCAAGAACTAAATACATTGACATATGACACCACTTCTTGAGAGACCATGAAACTAAAGGAGATATCGCCATTACCTATGTAAGACAATGAGACAAGGACATTAGAGGAATCATGAGCTTACAGTATGACTAGAGTGAGGAGGTGATCGGTCAGTTCTACGTGACCGTGTTCTTTGAGGAGAGTCCACAGCATAAGTTTCAGATAAGATGGCGACTCAGGAGCGGAATACACTGTCTCTCTCAGTTCGCGGCCATTTTGGGGTTGGACCCTGATGATCTCAACAGGCCGAACCTGCACAATGAGAAGACGCTGCCCATTCAGAGGACTATATTTCTGTATGCCGATGGGGCACCCAGGAACTGCATGGGTACTACAAAGGGGCTTCTTCCTTCTAACAAGATTCTGCTAAACATGATCAGGGCAACTCTCTCTCCCAAGGCTGGCGATGCCACAACTCTCCCTGCTCGCCACTACACACTGCTTGCAAGGTTGAGGAGGAATCAGCTGCCTATCAGTGTAATGAAGTACATCTGGTTTGAGATTTTTTAACATTGTGATAGAGCCCAAAAGAGGAGTACCTATGCTCCCTATATCATGAAGATGATTAAGAAAGTGTTCAGACTAATGTTCGAGAAGGAGGTGAAGCACAAGTCCTACCGTCCATCAGCTCCTCCTGAAGTGAAGTTTCCTTCAGCTCCCTCTTGGTCTGACTCTTCTTCTTAGAGTTCCGAGTTGCCTATCAAGAAGGCACTTAAGGCCATATTCAATATCTATACTAAGAACGCTGTGAAGATCAAGAAGTTGGAGCACCGGCAGAAGGAGATGTTGAGGGATGCTAGCAAGACAGTCTCTAATGATTCTCTAGATGAGGTATATGAGGATCCCTTTGCCGCATATGAGTCTGCTCAGTATATCGCCAGTGGCGCAGGTCCTTCCACTAGACCCTTTGGAGATTCTGAGTCCATGGCAGCTTCTGATGAAGACACAGAGGACAACTCTTATCATGATGATGATGATGATGGGAAGGATGATAAGGAGGATGAGGACAGTGGTGAGGATAATGATGATGAGAATGATGACTTTGTACCAGCTCCTTCATCAGTTCAGCCTGACTTTGTGCCAGCTGTTCCACCTTTCCAGCCTAGCTTTGTACCAGCAGCTCTAACTTTTCAGCCTGTCTACGACATTCCTCCCATTGTTGAAAGGGATGATGATGCCGCTAGTGGAAATACAGAGATAATTGCTCCTGATGATGAGACCGGCACTGCAGACAATCCAACGTCCAGCGACACTGAGATTATCCCCTCCGACGATGATTGAGTCCCTTCTTCTCCTAGTTTTCCTCTCTTTTGGCGCCAAAGGGGGAGAAAATTCAGAATGAAGGGGCCTCTTCTCACCTCTTCTCATCATTTTTGACTGTTGTTGCAGTATGGTCGGAGGTTCTAGCTCTGGCAACCGGAAGCTCCGACCCTCCTATTTTAGGATTTCTAGATCTCCTATCGGCCTGTGGACATGTATTGACTGTATGCTGGGATGTAATGATTGTTTAATATGGTTCTAGTTTAATTTCAGTATTTAGATCTATTCTTGTGATGCCATGCAATGAGATGTGATGTTATTTTTTTCTTTTTTTTTTTGTATGCTTGCCATGTCATATGCATTTTATGTACTGTTTATCATGTCACACTTTGCACCCCACAGATGAAAAGAGATGAATGAGGCTTTCCATATTTCTCCAACACTCAATATGCATATAAGGTTCCTACCCCTAGGGTCGGAGGCTCCGACCAACCTTCTCGGCCAGAGACTAAGTGTTGGCCGGAGATTCCTACCCTTGCGGTCGAAACCTCCTGGTCAAAATCTGTAAGTAACGGCTAAGTGACGTATGCCAATGACTATAAAGCCCAAACCTTGTTTGTAGCCATTGCTGGGACGATTCCACTTCTACTCCACTGTCTTCTAAGGTCTTTTGAGCTCTCCCAACTAGTTCTAGTGCCACCTTTGTGATTCTTTTGAGAATCTAGTGGGGAATTAAGTGAGTTTTATTGAGAGAAGACTAGGAGGATCATGTACACTTGAGAAGGACACGGATCAGCTACTTGGAGCTTATTTCTCTTGGAGGAAAACCTCCTAGACGGTTAGGCGTCAACCGCGAGCTTCCTCAAATTGTGGATTGTCCTGGGAAGAGTTTGTGAAGATTAACTTCACCTCTGCAAGGAAAAAAGGTAAATTCTAGTGGATACCAAGTTAATTTTCGTGGTCGCTTGGTGAGACAAGGAATCAATCGAGACCCGGCTCTTCGGAGCTCCTCAACGGAGATGTAGAATCTTTGTGATCCGAAATTCGGGAAAAAATCCTTATGTCTCTCTTATACTTGCTCGTTATTGCTTCAATTTCTCTACACTTGCCTGCATTTATCTCCTACCCTATTATTTGCACTACACTTAATCTCTGTCAATTTATCCATCATAGAAGTGTCTTGATAGGGTCAGAATATCAGGGTCGGAACCTCCGACCAGCCCGAGAGAGCCGGTCAGAGCCTCCTACCAGTTTGGTTGGAGGTTCCTACCAAAATTTTACCACTGTATTTTGATATTTTTTTAGGAACGCCTATTCACCCCCCCTCTAACCGACATCAACGGGCTTTCAGCTCCCGGGATCCACGCCCTTGACTGCTACTCCCCTGTCCCTCTCGTCCGGAGCGGGTCAGCCAGGTAGGTGGGAGTCTTGAATGCCCCCATCTTGTCAACATGAATGCTGTGTGGGTTTCCCAGGCGGCTCTTGGGCTTCATCTCCGTGCTCTGCTCGGCAGGCTCTGAGCGGACTCCGGAGGGTTCCCCGAAGCCTACCCGGAGCATGTGCTTGGGGGCAACCTCTTCTAGCCCAGAGAGAGGGAGAGGGGGCAGAGCCTCCTTCCCAACAGTAGCCCCTCGGGGGTTTGGGCTCGTGAATGGCGAGGAATCAAAGCCGTTGGTTCATCCAGCCATCTGTGAAGAAGAATTGAAAGAAGCGGCCACTGGCATGGTGTTAGCAGCATTCTGCTCACCACTTGCCTTTGAGGCAATCATCTTCATAATCTCAGCCATAGCAGAGCTTGGAGTAGACATTGCTTGTTCCAAGTCTTCCAGCTGAATCCAAACAATTCAGAGATTGTTAATTCAAAGAAAGACTTTCTTTAGCATTCATATATTCATGATGAAATGCACACCTAAATAAAGTGATGTCCTAATTGACATTTGCGAACAATATCTCTAAATGAAATTTGAGATGATATATGTCTAAATGACATTCAGGATGATGTACCTGCAAAATGACATTTGCAAATTAATGGTTTGGCAAGTTCTTCATTCAACCACCGTCCGCAGTATGAAAAATGCATCTATTAAACATCCTCGACTTATTTCTGGTTTGTGATTTTTAATGCAAACTACTAATAACTAATTTCTGAACGAAGACCACATACTTAAGGATGAGTTTGTATGCAACATTTTAATGAAAACTGTGTAACCATTTGAAAGCACACAATGCCTACTTATAATTCCAATTGGCATAAATGTCAAAAAATGAACAGCATCGACGTGAACAAATTGCTTATTCAAAAATTAGAAAAATTAAAAAAACTCCATGTTAGACAGCCCACCCAGCTAAAAGCCAGTCTCAAACAAGACTACAAGAGTGGTGCCTACCAACCAAGTATATAAGTTGTTTTGCAAAGGTAATAACGTAGCATGCATCAAAAACTACAGAGGTTTGGCAACTCATGGTATCACAACAAGCAGATAAACACAATAATGACATGGTAAAATTATCGTAAAGGTATGATTTCACATTAATCTTTCAGTGCCTGTTCTCAGTCTCTTGGCTTCTCAACGCAAAATGAAAGATTCTCAACCATTGACCAATGTGGTCATATGAATGTGGAAACAAATAACAAAATGAAAGATCCTCTAACTCCAGTGATAGATTACCCACTCCAACAGAATAAGCAAGTGGAGCACGTATCTTCAAGACTTCAAGACACTATACGCTGTAAATACCTGGGAGGCAGTCAAGGTGCGGTCTCATCATATCAAGCTTTAGAGCAAGTTCCAATATGACTGCCTGGATGTCATAGTAAGACAGACAAAACTTTCTCAATGTACCTGTGCTCTTATCATCAAGTACATCAAGCTTTGAAGGGGCGTGCTTAAGCTGTAAAGTCTCGTGCAGCAAAGAGTTGTGCTGATCCCGATTTGAGATTTTATATTACTCATGCTTATCGCTCCTACATCAAGTGCTTCCCTCAGTATTCCGGCCGAAATAACTTCATTATCCATCTGCCGTCATGCACAAAAACCAGTGATGCTTAACCGTGCTATGACACAGAGCGGTGTAAATATTTTATGAATATGAATCGCCATAACCATATAATTAGGAAACAGGGAGGTAGAAAATCATGCACAAGAGCCAAATGGCAACAAGGGATAGCTATTCTGGAGCAGAGTCCTAACTATTAGCAATGCCAGTTTAGCTGGATAATAATGTCCTCTACAAATTGCTTGTGATAGTAGTACAAATATGCACCTAGATGAAAATTAGCTTAACCGACAATCGTATCCCATATGTGACTGAAATACTGCAGCTGCAGCTACTGCTACAACTGGCAATAAAACCGATCTTGCTTTCGGAGTTTTGATTACAATGAAAATTACTTGATTAATTATTCTTTGCTAGAAAAGAGTATGGAAACACCAAATGTGCAAACCTCGTACTACAAAGTTAGTTCAGTCACTTGGGTAAGTCACACCACAAAGTTTAACATGATAACAAGGTAATATATCTCCAAATTATCCAAACAATTTATGTGGATTGCTAAGCTTAATGAGATTGAGTGAAGAAATTAGCAATGCATTTGACTAAATATGGTAGATGAGATAACCACCGCATATACTGGATGCAATCATTAGACTCGAGCACAAACCTAGAGATCGGCGAGGGAAGCTGCGACAAGCGTATGGGCAAGAGCATGGCCGCCGTCACCGTCGCGGAGGGTGGGCAGGGCTAGCTTGATCGCGCGGATAGTCCTCGGCGAGCTCCACCTCGCTGCCGATGACAACATCGACTGCTACACCGGCGAGAGTAGCACCAGCTGGGCGTCCCTGTTCTTGACACCGAAGTCGATTGGTGAGCATGTCACCGCCGCCGAGACCCTTCTCGGGATGCAGATGCACCCGGAGGCACATCCCGAGCAGCACCCCTGCTCGGCCTCCCTAGCAACGAGCAAGCCGGTGCCGGCTTCTCTCTCCCTTGCTTTCGCTGGCTCTCTGTCAGCCCAAGTAGGTGAGATAGGGAGGGGAAAAATTGGGAGTCTCCTCCTAAATTTTGGTGAGGGGATCAAGATCGGTGGGCAGTTTTCAGTGGGCGGAGTGTCAGCCCGGAACCTCCGGCCGGGAGCAAACAAACTCAGAATCACGATGAACAAACAAAGGATTTTGGTGCTGTTGCAACCGCGACAGCATTTTCTGTTTCTTCATACTCCTTTTATAGCGAATTTACAAAGGGTATAACGTCTGCACGTCGCGCCCACGACGCGTCCGTGGACGTGACGTAGTCCACGAACCGTCGTACAAGCGCGTATGCATGCCGCACGTCCCTACGGCCACGATGCGTCCGCCCACGTCCGTGACGTCGTCCACGACGCGAGACACTCTCTCTATGCTAACATAAAGACGAGAAACAAAAAGAACGAGCAGGAACTCAGGATTACAATGCTTACATTTCACCCCCCCTAAGCCTGAAGTTCCTTGCTGATCTTGACAACGCCCAGCTGCACTCGGAGTTCGCAGAAACGATCTCGTGACAGCGGCTTCGTCAGTATGTCAGCTAGCTGCTCCTCAGTGCGGACGTGCTCAATGTCCATCCTCCTGTCGCCAATGCATTCTCGAATGAAATGATATCTGACATCTATATGCTTGCTTTGATCATGAAAGACAGGATTCTTACTGAGGGCTATTGCCGATTGGCTGTCCATCTTCAGTAGGAAGGCGGCGCGCTGCTCGCTCCTCAATTCAGCCAAGAGCTGCGCCAGCCAAATGCCTTGACAGGCCGCCGTCGTCCCCGCAATGTATTCAGCTTCGCAGGAGGAGAGGGCGACGACCTTTTGCTTCTGGGACTGCCAGGTCACCGGGCATGAGCCGAGGAAGAACAACACGTCGGAGGTGCTCTTCCTTGTATCAATGTCGCCGCCCATGTCGGCATCACTGAAACCGAGCAGCTTCAGCTCTGCCTCGGTGCGCCTGTAATGGCAGCCGTAATCGATCGTACCGGCGATGTAGCGTAGAATCCGCTTCACCGCGTTGAGGTGCTCGGAGGTGGGACTCTCCATGAATCGACTGACATAGCCGACGGCGAAGGCGATGTCCGGCCTGGTATGCACTAAGTACCGGAGGCAGCCGACGAGGCCCCGGTATTCAGTGGCGTCCACCGGCGCCGCTGTACTCGCCTTTGACAGCTTCAGGCGGGGCTCCATGGGAGTGTGGCTCGGATTGCAGCTCGCCATGCCCGCACGCTCTAGAATCTTGCGCGCATACGCCGCCTGGGACAGCCTGATGCCGTCGCTCCCCTGCTGCACCTCAATGCCCAAGTAAAAACAGAGTAAACCAAGGTCACTCATTTTGAACCTGGAGCTCATCTGCTGCTTGAACTTGGCGATCTCGGTGGGGTCGTTCCCGGTGATGACGAGGTCGTCGACGTAGACCCCCACCAGCAGCCGAGAGGCGCCCTTGCCGCGGGCGTAGACGGTGTGCTCCGACGCGCTGTGGCTGAAGCCGAGCGCCACCAGCGTCTCGTCGAGCTTGGCGTTCCACGCTCGCGGGGCCTGACGAAGACCGTAGAGCGCCTTGTCCAGGCGCAGCACCTTGTCTTCGTGGCCGGTGACGGTGAAGCCGGGAGGTTGGCGAACGTACACCTCCTCGATGAGCTCCCCGTTCAGGAACGCGGACTTGACGTCCATGTGGTGCACCAGCCACCCCTCCTGGGCAGCGAGTGCCAGCAGTAGCCGCACCGATTCAATGCGGTCCACGGGGGCGAAGACTTCGTCGAAGTCCATGCCAGGCTGCTGGACGTAGCCCTTTGCCACTAGCCGCGCCTTGTGCTTGATCACCTCGTCGGCGGCGTTTTTCTTCACCTTGTAGACCCACTTCAGCCCGATTGGCCGGTGACCGGGCGGAAGGGGCACCAGACGCCAGGTTTGGTTGCTCTCGATGGAGTCCATCTCCTCCATCATGGCATGGCGCCAGGACTTATGTCTCTCGGCCTCGGCGAAGGTGGTTGGCTCCTCCTCGATCTGCAGATGGAGCTCAGCAGCTACCTAGCGCGCGGCGAGGCCCGGCGGTGTCGCTGCCCCGAGGACGTTGTCGACGGTGCGGTACCGCGGCTCGACGTCATCGTTGTCGGCGTCCCAGTACTCCTCCATGTCTGGAGGCGGTGAGACGAACTTAGGCTGGGGCAGTGGAGACGCCGGAGGTGCTGGAGTTGCGGGAGCGGGCGTCGTGGCATCGGGCGACGTCGCGGGTGTGCCCGCCGCGGGAGCGCCTGGGCTCGCTGCAGAAGTTGGGGTCGCCGCACCGAAGGTGCGCCCGCCCCCGGGACCACGCCCAGCCGGTGCTAGAGCCCGGGCCCTCGCGCCCGGGTACTCGCCCGGCCCGCGCCAGCGCCCGGGGTTGGGGTCGCCGGAAGCTCTTCTGAGCCCTTCACGGTGTCGGCGTCGAAGCGCCTGGCGCCCAGCTCCATCGCAGGGTACTCCAAGATGAAGTCAGTGCCAGCCTCCATGTCCTCGTCCTCATCCCTCCAGCTCCAGGACGCCGGCTCGTCGAAGACCGCGTCCCTGGACACGACGGTGCGACGCGTCGCTGGGTCGTAGAAACGCCATGCCTTGGCGCCTGGTTCGTAGCCGATGAAGACAGCCGGAGCGCCGCGGTCGTCGAGCTTCTTTAGGTGCGGCTTCGTTGCTTTGACGTACGCCACACACCCAAACGTGCACAGAAAGTGCACATCCGGTCTGCGTCCGTGCCAGGCCTCATACGGCGTCATGCCGTCGACGGCCTTGGTGGGCGCCCGATTCAGCAGGAAGACGGCAGTGGCGACCGCCTCGCCCCAGAAGAATGCTGGCATGTTCTGGCTCTTCAGCAGACTGCGCGCCATGGTCACGACCGTCTGGTTCCGCCGCTCAACGACGCCGTTCTGCTGCGGCGTGTACGGCGCTGTGTGCTGCGGCGTGTACGGCGCTCTGTGCTCGGTGCAGTACTCCTCGAATTCAACAAGATGAATTCACCCCCATTGTCAGTGCGCAGAACACGCAGACGCCGGCTTGTCTCCACCTCCACCTTCGCCTGGAACTTCTTCACGGCAGCGAGGGTGTCGCTCTTGGCGGCGAGCAGAGCCACCCACATGTACCTGCTCCGGTCATCAACCAGCAGAAGGAAGTATTGCTTACCGCCGGGTGTCGCCGGCGTAATGGGGCCGCACAGGTCGCCATGGACCAGGTCCAGCAGCCCCTCCGCTCGCCGCTTCGACTACGACGGGAACGGTCTCCTCTTCAGCTTGGTGGTGACGCAGTCGGCGCAGAGCTGGTGGACGTGCTCGACATGGGGCAGCCCGTGGACCATGCCCCGCTGCTCGAGCTTGCGCAGGGCGTCGAAGTGGAGGTGGCCGTAGCGCTCGTGCCACAGCCACGCGCTGTCGCCGGCGCGCGCGGCCAGGCAGAGTGGCCGCCCGATCTTCACCTGCAGCAGGTACAGCCGGTTAACCGAGCACTGGACTCGCGCGATCAACCGACCCTCTTCGTCACGGATCCGAAGGACGCCGTGCTTGGTGTGGACGTCGCAGCCGCCCTCGTCGAGTTGGCCGAGGCTGATAATGTTGGTGGTCAGCCTCGGGATGAAGTACACCCCCGTGAGCGGGAGGTGTTCGCCGGTCTTCCCCTTGAACAGCACGGTGCCCGACCCTTCGATCGCAACCTCCGAGTCGTCGTCGAACTTGACGGTGCCGCGGATCGCCGTGTCGATGTCGATAAAGGCGCTCCTGCAGCCCGACATGTGATTGGTGGCCCCACTGTTGAGGTACCAGTTGTTGTCGTCGTGCTCCGCCTCGTCATCGAACTGCACGAGGACTTTCTCCTCGACGACGCGCAGGAGACGGCGCTCTGGCGGATGTGGGGTCGCAGCGGTGAGTGGTGGTGGCAGCGCGTTGGCGAAGACAGTGGCTCGAGCCATCAGCAGCGTGGGTTCCGAGTCCTCTTCGGCCTGCGCGAGGTGGGCCTCGCCCTTTGGCTTGCTGCGGCAGTCTTTCGCCCAATGGCCGTGTTTGCCGCAGCGCTTGCACTGATCTCGGTCATAGCCCTGTCCACCGCCGGACTGGGCCTTGCCGTCGCGCTGCCAGCCGGAGCTCGCGCCCCTTCCGCGCCCACGACTGCGTGAACGGCCGCCGCGATTCTTGCCGCCGGCCGAGCTGCTCCCGCCGCCCTTCTCCTCGGATTCGCGGAGCTTGAGCCTGGCGAGCCACTCCTCCTCGCACAGGAGCAGCCTGCCCTGGTTGTCGACGGTGGGCGCCGGCTTGCGGCGCTGCTCGACGGCACGCAGTCTCCCGGTCACCTCCTCGACGGAGATGGAGCTGATGTCGAGCAGTGTCTCGATGGAGATGGCCACCTGTTGGAGATGCTCGGGGACGACCTGCAGCATCTTGCGGACCACCTCAACGTCGGCGATGTCGTTGCCAAGGATACAGAGGTTGTTGGCGAGCCCGGTGATGCGCATGGAGAAGTCTTCCGACGTCTCGCCTTCCTTCCACGTCAGCACGGCAAACTCGCGTCGGAGTTGCTGGGCGTTCGTCTCACGTACGCGCTGCACACCGACGCGGATGGTCTTCACCGCCTCCCACGCAGCTTGCGCCGTGCGCTTGCCACGAAGCGAGGACAGCATCTCCGGTGGGACGGAGCGCAGAATGGCCGCCATCGCTAGGCGGTCGTCGCGGTACTCGATGACGTCGTCCTCCTCCGGCTCGATCGCGTACCAGATGCCCTGTGCCTCCATGTTGACCTGCATCAACATCGACCACTCCTGATAGTTGGAGCGAGTCAGCATGGGGTACTGTACTGAGGCGCCGGCGCCGGTCTCCCTGACGGTCCGCTGGATGATCACTCCGGCGGCACGACGACCGCGGCGTCGGTTAGGCGAGAGCGAGGGGCGACGGCAATGTGGAGGGGTGATCGACCTACCGCCGCGCGGCTCTGATCGCACCGACATCAGGTCCCTGACTCGTCGGGGCTCTGATACCAAATGTCAGCCCGGAACCTCCGGCCGGGAGCAAACAAACTCAGAATCACAATGAACAAACAAAGGATTTTGGTGCTGTTGCAACCGCGACAGCATTTTCTGTTTCTTCATACTCCTTTTATAGCGAATTTACAAAGGGTATAACGTCTGCACGTCGCGCCCACGACGTGTCCGTCTACGGACGTGATGTAGCCCACGAACCGTCGTACAGGCGCGTATGCGTGCCGCACGTCCCTACGGCCACGATGCGTCCGCCCACGTCCGTGATGTCGTCCACGACACGAGACACTCTCTCTATGCTAACAGAAAGACGAGAAACAAAAAGAACGAGCAGGAACTCAGGATTACAATGCTTACACGGAGGAGGTTGGGAGCGAGTCTATCATCTATGCGTAGGGGACACGCACGACCAGGCTGGACGCCAGCCAGCGAGCCATCGTAGCCGCTCCTCCACCACCGCCGCTCACTGCTCCTCCATGGTTCCACCCCAGCCTCTCACCTCTCCTCCGTCCCCCACTTCTCGTAGCCATCGCAGCGGCTAGATCTGGCGGAGGCGAGCTCGTGGCCACCGGATCCACCGGCGAAGAGTGCGTGGTGGCCGGATCCGTCGGCGGTGAACTCGTGGAGGTGCCCGCTCTAAGCCAGATCTAGCCGAGCGACCTCACGGGCGTCGTGGCCAGCGAGACAAAAGCCCCCCGGCGGCGGAGGTAGATCCAAGCGACGGCGGTGAATCTGGCGCAGTGACGGGAGGCCGGAGCAGGAGCCGAGGGAGGAGGCGGCAACGACGGCCCGGCTCCTGGCGGCGGTGGCCGGTGCGAGAGGAGGCCGAAGAAAGGTAGCGTGCGGGGCTGCCAATGCACCGAGGTGTGCCGAGGGGCAGTTTGCGTGCGGGAATGTCATGCTGACGTCAGCGACAGGCGGATGAACGAAATCTATCTCTATTTATAGGTGTCCAAACAGACGGACCAGGCCGGCACGACCCAAGGCACGGTTCGGCACGGCCCGCTACGGCACGACCTGTTTAGACACGGTCCTATAGCAGGCCGTGCCGTGCCAGCCCGCGTGCCTCTCCCCCAGCCCAGGCACCCGGCCCAGGCACAGCACGCCGAGATCGTGCCGGCATGGCCCATCGGCGGCCTACCATGCCTGAGCCGGCCCGGTCCGCTCCGGCCTTCCAGCCACCAAGCCAGCCTGGCCATCTGCCGAATTTTTTTTATTTTTATATTTATTTAATAAAATATTTACAAAACTACATTTTCATTTCAAAAATTTACAAAAAATATACTCCCGCCGCCCTTCGGGAGGGCGGTATCTCTGAAATCGCCCTCCCAGAGGGCGATATGATGACGTGGCTGACGGCCGTTGGCCGGCAGCCCACGGCCGTCAGCCATTTTGCAGGCGGCCCTCCCGGCCACACAAAAACCGCCCTCTGAGAGGGCGGCGGTTTTTGTGGCTTGCAAATGGCCGGCCCGTGCTCTCAAATGTTGGCGCCCGGGACCGTGTCCGAGTCCGCGCCCCGCGCCCGCTGAACTGTAGCGATGTACTGTAGCCTGGCCATCGGCGGTGGAGGTGAACACGACGGCGTCGGGCGGTGCGGCTTCCGCGGCCACCAGCGCCTCCGCGCAGCGCCGTCCCGCCCAGGACGTGATGTATGCCGGCGCGCGCACGGCGACCCACCCAGCCGCCTCTAGCCCAGCAAGGAAGCCCGGCACGACCGGCGGCTCGCGTAGGCTGACGACGTCGGGGACGGGGCAGAGCACGCGACGGCCGGACCCGCTCCCCAGCGCCTCCACGAGGCCGGCCGAGGTGGGGACGTCGGGGACGAGCACTGAAACCCTCCCGGCGGCGGCGTCGCGGCAGAGCCTGGAGAGGAACGCGCCGTCCAGGAGGTCGGCGTCGCTGCCGAGGGCCGCGACGGTGAAGGGGAGTGCGGAGGCGGCGTCGGAGATGGGGCACCGCGGGGGGGAGGATGGGAGGGCGCGGGAGAAGGCGGAGATGCCGGAGCGGGAGGTAAAGGCGAGCGCTGCGAAGGGGTCAAGGGCGCCGGGCGTGACGAAGGGGCGGAGCAGTTCGGGGTCGAGGCCGCGCTGCCGGAGGATGGTGTGGAGCTGTCCGCCGTAGCCGCTGCCACCAGCCGCTGTAGCGTAGTACTGTAGCATAGAACAGTAGTGGGCCGGCCGTGCCGGTCTGCTACAGTCCTCGGGCCGTGCCATACCACATCGCCGGCTCAGGCACGGCACGGTGCCGGCACGACCCATGGCCATCCGTGTCAGACCGGCCTGGGCATGGTTACTGTAGCATCATGTCCGGACCATAATTGATCATGACTATCTCTATTTTTATGATATTGTCAGGTATCTAGTGTTCAATTTTTCTCGTCTTGATTATAGGTCTTTTTCCCTAGTGTACTTATTGTTGGAATTAATTTTTGATATAATATGAGAGGAACATTGAGTTTTAGCACTATTTGACGGCATTAGTTGTTTTTCTATCATGACCTTCTTGTCTTGATATTTACAGCTATTATTTGTAGATAGTTTTTTATTTCTAACTTAAACTTAGTAAACTGAACCAGATAAAAAAAAACCTAATTCTACAAATATGAATATTCCATGAAGTAACAGTCTCAATTACTAGAAATGGTTCAACAACAGAGCTCCTCAAGAGTTCTTTAGGGAAAATAAAAGCACCATAGCCCAAGACAAATACAATACTAAAAGACACTCCTGGGGTACTTGCCTAAATAAGCTACATCAGAGTAGCAGAACAAACAACACAAGCATTATTAACCATATTACACACTAATAATGAACACAAGTACTCCCAAGATATTATTACTGTTAGCAGGAATAACCCATCTCTGAGCCCCTACAACTAAAATAGCCACTCAGTATAGTCAGTGGGTTAGTGATCTCTTTTATCAGTGGGACTGTACTAAAATGCCCTTTCTGCTGATCTGCTACCATCATACCTACGTTGATCAGACCATTCTGTTCTACTATCTGCAAGCAAAAGTACATGTCTAAATCAGTTTGTTATGTCTGGCATGTTGCAACATTTTATCTTAATTTTTTTAAATGGCAAGTGCATGGTTCTATGTCAATCGACTGTCAGTACCTTTTCTTGCAGAATTTCGTTAGCAGCTTTCAACATGCCTTCCTGCATAGTTAGAGATAAGCTATACTTTTAGGAAGTTACCAATTGTTTTATTTGATAGTTAAACAATATTGTATGACTTGCCTTGCTCTTTAGTGCTTGGATCTCTTGGATCATTATCTGCATCTGTTAGATTAAAGATTTTTTTAGCAATCTCTGAAATATTTTTTCCTTTATGAAATTTGAAAACTCTCTATGAAATCTGAAAACTTTCTATGAATTACCTTTGCGGAGCGGATGTTGTACATCCATATCTCTAAGTACCTCTCTAGGGCATTCAGCTCTTCAACAGTTATGTGCTCATTTGCCCTGTTCCCATAGATGTATCTGCCATGGGTTTTAATTTTGTCAAGAGTAATGTTAGAAAAATAGATGCAAACAGAGACATAAATTTTTACGTGAAAAACCCTTACGGGAAAAAACCACGGGTGCTGACTGATAATAATCACTATTGAGGAGTTGATTACAAACGCAGGGAAATTACAATGGAAGTCATACTTTTCTGTGTGGCTTACAAAGAATATATATAAGAGAATAAATCTAGGAATCCTAGTAGTAATAGACTAGAAATCCTATTAAGAAACTAATCCAGTAATCCAAATATGTTACATACTGAATCATGTATTTAACAAGTAAGTGTCAAAATTCATTGTAATATGAATAATATATGATGTAGTACATCTTTTTCTTTGAGTAAACAATTTGGTTTGGTGCATGAAGCTCTACTTTATGTGAGTTCAACAGTTTTTTATTTTTTAACACTTCCATGTATGGTTCTTTTGCTTGCAAATGGTGTAGTGAATGATGTTGAGTATGGACCAGGTCATGGATAGCATTGCATATATATTGTGGCGCGAACTTACTATTAGACATAGAAAGCTATTTTTGTTTATGAAATGAAATTTGGATACTCTTGCTAGAAGATTGTGTGGTAACATGGTTTTATCTCTTTTTGCTGCAATTGAAGTATACCAAACTGTAATGAAATCTGTGGATAGTCAATTACCTCAGGCCCTTTTGCAGTAGATTGATTTCTTGTTTGAGCACCATTGCCTCCTGTTTTGGGTCCTGATCACATACGTGCTCCAGTTTTAAATAACAGGGGAGCATGAGGTAAAATGGAGGCAATATTCTGAAGTTGCAATGCTACCTATGTGCAGTTCAGGTGTCTATACTATTGCCTATCTGGACTAGAACCTGGAATTTTCAGTTCCCGGTTTAACCATCAGTAACAGAATAGCCGCTCATAATTTTCAGATACAAGTTGCTCTATTTCCAGATTTTCTTTTTCATCACTAGCAGCTCTTGATGCTTAATTTACATGTGAAACTGGGCACTGATTATAGACTGTTTAAAGTTCAAACTGAATATCACATCGGAGCAAAATAAGAAAGGTTGATACTAATAAACTTCTCATTGGAGTGTGGGGGCTAGCTAACAGCTGAAACAGAAACAGAAAGAAAGAGCAACAGAAAGAAAGAGCAAAAAAGTGAGTGTAATTACTAACCATTCTCTGGTCGCCGCAGCCGTTGGCCTGTTCGCCACTTGCACTCTTGTACCTCTCGATCAGCTCCTCCATGGTTCTGCTTGCTCAAGGAAAATTGATGAAGAAAACAATTGACCTCCATGACAAAGAGAAGCTGCAGAAGAAGAGTAGTAGGTACCCGGTGGTGGCTAGGTCGTAGAGCTTGCCGTGGGCGGAGAAGATGATGATGCCGATGTCGGCGTCGCAGAGGACGGAGAGCTCCCTGGCCTTCTTCAGCAGGCCGGCGCGGCGCTTGCAGAAGGTCACCTGCCGGTGCACTGGGTTTTCGATGCGCCGGAGCTGCACCTTGCCTCTCGCCATCAACACCCAATTAAGTGATCTCCTCTTCTTCCTCCTCCTCCTCCTGGCTTAGATAGCTATGGATCGAGCTCGGATCAATCAATCGGTCGTCGTCTTCTTCCTCGTCGGCGAGGTAGAAAGTTTGGTTGCTCCGGCCGGCCGGAAAGACAACCTCCCACTAGTTTGGACTAGCTTCGAGGTTGCTCCGGTTTCTCCCTCCTTCCTCCTCCTCTGCCCCTTCTTCGTATCTCTTGCTTACCACAACTCACATTACAAGACTCCCTTTTATATACACACACTACCCACACTATAGCTTCTCACTTAGTGAGCTCACTCGTTCTCTCTCTACATATCTCCTCTCTCTCTCTCTCCAGGGAAATGGAAAATGGAGAATAGTATTATTTTTTTTGGTCGGGACGATGCACGCATATATTTCTAGCTTTACACTTGGCGATAGCTAGTTAGGGAACTAGTATATGTATGTGTTGTTCTTGCAGCCAACTTTTGCATTGCACATTTGCACGGTCATGCTTGCATGCATGATGCATGCTTTCCTAGCTAAAATCATTCGATCTGGTCCGTCCATCACGGGAACAGCTAGCTCATCAGGTCAAGATGCATTTACAAACATGTGTACAGGTTGGGAATTGGGGTCGAAGGTTTCAGATGACAGCATCGTTTCAAGAAAAGGTTTCAGATGAGATGACTGCAACTTCTGATGGTCCCCTGCATCATATTCATGCGTGCAAGGATTCAGAAACACATCATTTATGCTCTTTGTGTTGTGCACCAGGTGTTTTAACTACTAGTTAGCAGCCCAATCATTAAGTCCGTATAGTTTGAGAGATTGTGATTGGCTGATTAATTAATGTGATGACAACAAAGTTGGTTACGGCTTAACTATGCATGTCCTAATATCTCATGGGTATAGCTGGCTAGTATAGTTCAAATGCTGAATAAATGTTCAGGCTCAAGAGCTGCATGTACATTAGTTAGGTCTTCTTAATGGAAGAAATCAGCTAAATCTATTACCTAAATACAGAGACAAAAAATCACAAGACCTAATGTGCTGGTGAAGCTTAGATTAGGACAAGAAATAAACAACTTGCAACAAAAGAAAAATGAGATAAGAGCCAGGGGCGCCTTGGTATTGTAATTTTGTTGGCTTTATGGCCGCACCACAAATTGAAATTGGGTGGCTAATGGCTACAAATTCCTCCTCCATTTTGCTTTACGACCATTTGTCTTGTTAGAAAGATAGCTAGCTTTGCTAGCTTAATTAAAACAGGATGCCCATTTGGTGTCATGTCAATTACCCCTCTTTTTCTTTCCCTCTCTCTTTTGCTGCACAAAGCATCTTTACCCAACAATTTTCAATGCCAAATGATTCTCTGCCATTTTAAATCCCTCACTTGTTAGTGCTCTCACAATGTTTTCATCTGTATCACCCTTGGCAAATTTCCCTTTTGGCCCACAGGAAATGGCATTAGTACTCACTGAAAAAACTACAGCCTGAACTCGACAAGAATACATTGACAGCGCATTCTGTGGAACAGAGTACCTTGTCCATGAAAATGATGTTTCCTCGTCGAAAATACATCCTGACATGAACATAAAGTAGGTTTTTATATCTTACAATATGTACTAAGATAAAGTGGAAGCTGTTCCAGAAAGGTGTCCTTGTTAGTTAGCTGAGGTTTGGAGATGGGGATGAATCCGGAGTGAGTTTTTTTTTTCTTTAAATGATGAGCTTGAAAAGAAGCCCATTGTTTCTATGATGAGTCACTACTCACAAGTACAGTTTGTTCAACGTAGATTAAAAGGTCTTTGATATATGTCACATATAATTCTGTTGTTTGGGGATAGCACCAAGATCTCTCCTGCAAAAAATCAGAATTCAGAACTTTGTGGGGGCTCATATCTATCTATACAACTGAAAGTTCAACCTAAGTATACTTTTGTGCTGATCTTTGTTTTCCCCTTCAGAATATTTTTCAAACTTTGTGGGGGCTCATATCTATCTATACAACTGAAAGTTCAACCTAAGTATACTTTTGTGCTGATCTTTGTTTTCCCCTTCAGAACATTTTTCAATTGACAAGATGTGTAGAGAGTTAACCTACTAGAAATTACTTAAACATATGAGAAAAAATGAAGTGTGCAGAGATCACAGAGAAGCCTCCTTGTTCCCAGATGTCAGTCCTGATTCATTGCTGAAATGGGGGCAGAAATGGGGACGCTTTGAGAAGCTGCCACCTGGTGGACTAGGAGATTAGGAGACATCTCAATGTGGGATGCTTCATAGTAGATGCTAGTGGTTTTGGTTATAAAGCATGACCAGATTCCAATTGGCTTTTGCTTAATGAAAGGCAAAGGCAAAAGCAGAGTGAGCGAGTGCTCATTGGACATTCCCAAAAGAAAGATTGCTGCCATCTCTTCCCTGCATGTTTGGCTTATGACACTTGAGACCTTTTAGATGCTAGCTCAATCTTTTCATTGTTCTCTATATATCCATCAGCATGCATGTCCCATCCGCAGTTAAAGATCTATCTATACCTAGCCCCAATGGATATGTTATGTTGTGCTGGTTACTGTCTAGGGGGGGTTCTTTGGCAGCACTTGGTGAATGTTGTCGTAACTTGTGAGGTAAAAGCTGATGATGATTAGTCCCTGTTAAAAAAATACATGGAACCAATCTCGGTTATCTGAGTCCAAATACATAGTGGAAATTCTTTTAAACCCTCAGAATTGTCCCCTCGTTTATTGCATATCATCCAAATAGTTATTATTATTTTTAAAAAATAACAAGATAGATTAATATGTGATATATCACTCTACAACATATGCAACTTCTACAAGCTTGTTAATTTTTTTCCAAAATTTTCTGTAACTATCTAAATGACATACAAGAAACGAGTGAACGTCCCCTCGAGGAATTAGAATCCATGTCCATACAACTAGAGTCTCCAACAAGAAGTTCGTTTGAAGACATATTTTAAATGACACTCAAATAAATTGCATTTTGTCACAAATACACAAGACCAATATTTATAGTGAGAGAGTCATTAAAAGAAGGTTTGTGTCCCAACAATTAGAGAATATAGCTTTGGTTCTCCGGAAGTATAGCTCTCTCTGCACAAGTAAATACAAAAATCAGTATTATTATACAAGAACAACAAGAGAGAATCAAGAGCAGTCTAGCCAATAAAGTGAATACAAAAATCAAGTCTTATTATACAAGAACATTGAGAGAGAATCAAGAGTGAAGTCCAGCCAATCATATTAGGTATCATTATCAGGAAAGTGAAATCTATTGATTATATCTTCAAAAGTAGAGTTCATGGCTGATTGATGTTATCTATTCTACAATGGGAGAAAAAGTGCATTGCATTATATATATTATGTTGCTGTGCTAATCATAACATATGCACTAGTGCTTAATTCATAACTGAAATGCGCAACAACATGAAATAATCCACCAATGAAGTCCTCCAAGATTCTTATAGTTGGAGTCCTGGAGCTCAAATTTAATGGAGCATCTTGTATAGCAATATCAGGGGCGGATTTAAGGGGTAGGTTTCATCAGGCTATAGCCTACCCTCCAATTTTTGCAAAAAAAAAAAATTGCAACTACATAGCATATCTAAGATGTATATGGATGGAGGAGGAAGAACATGGGTCTCGGATCCATCAGGAGCTCGGGGAAGACGAAGAATGGGGCAAGGCAGCGAGCGATCAGCTGATCGCGTTTGGGCTGGATGAAACGGTATGCATTAAGGCCCATTTGGCCAATTTTCCAATTCATGCCATTTGGCCCATTAACATATAAACTTGGAGATAGAGTTGGGCTTAGGGTTTGTCCGGATGTCCGGTTAGAGAAGAGTCGGGTGGGGGCGACGCGCGACGACAGCGTTTTCGGCATTGGCAGGCGCCCCAGGCGGCAGATGCGCACACGGCGGCGGCACTACAAGGCACAGGTGACCGTAGCAGCCAATAGGGCAGCAGGCCGCTTGCCTGCTCCTGCTCCTATTTGTGTCAAACAATGAGTTATTTTTTTCTGATTCTAAATAATCTATTTGTGTATTGAGAGGATTTATCATTTATAAAATTTATTGGTAGATTTGCAATGGAGAAGAAAACAACATTGCTTACTTACTTTACTAGCAACTCAAGCGTATATTTTTAGCAATGAACATTATCAAGACAGACTTGCACAATAAGATATCGAACGATTGGCTTAATGATTTGATGGTATGCTACACTGAGTGGAAAATATTCAGAGGTATCGATGATGAAGCAATTATGAAGCGATTCCAAGCTTGAAAACCTGTAAAGTATCCTTGCCTCTTGATCGAATTACAACGACTTAGTGGTATGTTGTTTCTTTTGGTTAATATTTGTTCATCATTCATTTCTTACTAATTTTACTAATTTATCATCTATATATACAGGTGGTTGCTCACATGCCTGATTGCCTCTTTGCTAAGCCATATGAGAATGCACTTTGTGCTGACAAGGTACTCTTCTTTTTTATGTATTTCTCTATTCGATCATGTTATATTCAACCTGTGGAAGATTACATACTTCATTTTAGTTTATTGACTTAGACTTAGACTTTGAGCCCACCCTCCGTTTTTATCCTAGATTTGCCACTGAATTAGACTGGGAAGAAGAACATCTAGGGTGGGAGTAGATTAATTGTTATTCATTGCTTAATCTGAATGACGACACAATCCATCCTTATATAGATGAAGGGAAGGACACAATCTAATCCTATCCATCTAACTCTAACCAACCAAGCTACCTGTTCGCACCAAAAACCACCGGGTGTGCCAAGAAGCTTGTTGATGATCTGGTTTGATGCGATTGAACATACGAAGGCCTGGGAGATCTGCTTAGCTCCAGTGCAGGTCCTAAAATCTTGAGGTTCGCAGGCGTGCCAGTCAATTTGACCCCGTAATTGACAAGGAGATGAAGAAATTTGATTGATCCAATCGGCCAGTAAGCCGATACGGATTCCTCCCAGCCGATCGCCGCTATGCTCGTGCCCGGGCCCTCGCCTGTACTCACGCCCGGGTCTCGTGCTCGGGTTCTCGCTCCCGGGTCCTCGCTTGTGCTCGTGCCCAGGTCAGCAGCAACTGCACATCGGCTATCGGCTGATACGCACTGATGTAGGCTCCTCGTAGCCGATGGCCGATGGCACCTGTGTATCGGCTAGGAAACCGATAGCGCTATAAACAAATTGATAAGCTGTTAGTACAATGTGTGCATCGGCTAGAAGCCGATGATAAGATACATAAGCAGAATAATGAACTAGCCGACTGCCAAGGAAACACACGTGCATCGGCTAGAGAACCGATGATAATATAGATGACCAAAATAGTAAAGATAATACAGTCGGCTTTATAAAAAGATAACCTATCGGCTAAGCACTCCGATAGAACGTCGCATACACACCGATCGGCTTGACAAGGATAAATCTATTATTATCGATCTAGTAGTTCAAACCTAACTGATGCAGCACAGATCGATAATAGTAAAGGAACCTCAACAAACCGATAGATCTAATGCAACTGTGATGTAATAAGATAACTTATCGGCTATACATTCCGATAAAACACTTGCACAAAGGCTATCAGCCTAACAGGAATAATTTATCGCTAGCAGTTTAGTAGGTCGGACCCAACCGATGCAGCACAAACTGATGATAAATTACCCCCGATAAACTGATAAAAACTATGCACGCGTGATGTGATATACCTGACCAGCCTAAGAGGTCGGACCGAACCGATGCAGCCGTAGACAGATCCGATACACCGTGGTAAGCCGACTACCATATACCGACTAGAATATCGGACCTAACCGAGAAAGTCCTAGCCGATTGGTAGTCGGGGTAACGAGACTTACCCTCTCGCAGGAGTTCGGACCTAACCGATGCAGCCCCGCTCGAGAAGCAAGAACCCGTTGGTAAAGGGTGGCGATGCGCCGAATTTGATTGATCGAGAGATAGATTACAAGGTCCCCAGGCATACGTATATATACCCCGAGTTACAAGAGTCCTTATAGGACACGAAACATGACTTTCCTAACTAGAAAAGGAAAACTAACAGACCTGATCAGACAAGAGATCAGGTTTCCTAAAAGATAAAACTATCTAATAGATAAGATAAATAACTGCCATAACGTGGTCTTCACGATTCCTTCCCAAGCTCGGACCCTTCTGGATTAGTTTCCAATGGCTGATATCGCTTCTTTCCTTAACCGAACATGGTAACGACACGTACCAAATTTTGGCGTTAACACTACCATACCGTGCACAAGATAAGGATAAGGTTCCTTGAATTTTTTTTATTTTTATATTTATTTAATAGAATATTTACAAAACTACATTTTCATTTCAAAAATTTACAAAAATATACTCCCGCCGCCCTTTGGGAGGGCGGTATCTCTGAAATCGCCCTCCCAGAGGGCGATATGATGACGTGGCTGACGGCCGTTGGCCGGCGGCCCACGGCCGTCAGCCATTTTGCAGGCGGCCCCCCCGGCTACACAAAAACCGCCATTTTACAGGCGGCCCCCTTGCCGCCCTCTCAGAGGGCGGTTTTTGTGGCTTGCAAATGGCCGGCCCGTGCTCTCAAATGTTGGCGCCCGGGACCGTGTCCGAGTCCGCGCCCCGCGCCCGCTGAACTGCTCCCGCACCCGCGCCCCGCCCCCGGGAACTGCTCCCGCGCCCGGGCCCTGCTCCCGGCCTTCGCCCACGCCCGGCCTGCAACCGTGCCCGGGCCCCTCGCACGGCCTGCCCGGGACCTCGCCCGGGCCCTCTCCTGGGAACTCGCACGGGGTCAGCGCCCTTGCCCGGGCCCTCTCGTCTTTGTGTGGCCGGGGGGCCGGCCATTTTGCAGGCGGCCCCCTTGCCGCCCTCTGAGAGGGCGGTTTTCGGCTGCCCGCTATAAAATGGCCGGCCCCCGGCCGGATTTTTACAGGCGGCCCCCTTGCTGCCCTCTTATAGGGCGGTTTTTATGTGGCCGGGGGGGCCGCCTGCAAAATGGCTGACGGCCGTGGGCCGCCGGCCAACGGCCGTCAGCCACGTCATCATATCGCCCTCTGGGAGGGCGATTTCAGAGATATCGCCCTTCCAAAGGGCGGCGGGAGTATATTTTTGTAAATTTTTGAAATGAAAATATAGTTTTGTAAATATTTTATTAAATAAATATAAAAATAAAAAAAATTCAAGGTTCCTTCAACCGGTACTGGGCTGCCCTTGGGCCTTGGCCTCTTGGCCCAATGCCCATGACATTAGTGGTGTGTGTTTCATTTCCTATTCTGATTTCTGAATCAGACTTTTTATCAATCTGAATTTTAGATGTCATATTTTCTTCTAGATTTTTATTTCATGTCTGTGAAGTTTCTGGTGATCCTTCATGTCAGTGTGCTCCCTGGACATGCTACATACTATCTCCGTTTTTTAATAAATGACGCCGTTGATTTTTGTCATGACGTTTGACCATTCGTTTTATTCAAAAAATTAATAAAAATATGTAAAAATATAAGTCATGCTTGAAGTTTTTTTAATGATAAATTAAGTCACAACAAAATAAATTATACTTATTTAAAATTTTTAAATAAGACGAATAGTCAAACAATATATCAGTCAATGGTGTCATCTGTCTAAAAAACAGAGGAAGTACGTCAATATAAAAAAGTACTAATATGTGCAATGTGGTTCATACACATCGTGCGAGTACAGAAGTGTTAACAACGTCACCTACTAAAATCATCCCTGATGGTTGCATAACTAACAATTTAAAATGCTGGGCTGAAGAAAGCTAAAGTCTCTGCTAATCTTCGGGCATTTCTAGAGCTTAATTTCTCTCATTCGAGACCAAGATCAGGAGATAGTATAGGACAGGCTAAATTCAATTAAACAAAAAAGATCCTAGGTGGTTTTGTTTCTCAGTCAAAACTGAAGAGCTGGAGACTAGTGTAGTATAGGACAGACTAAATTCAATGAAACGAAAAAAAAAAAGATGCTGGGCGGTTCTGGTTCTTTGGTCAAAACAAAGAAGATCATTTCACCTTTTTTTTTCTTTTCTCCAAAAAATGGAGAGGCAAACCATATTGTCCACATTTGTTGGACCAGCAAGGCTAACTAAAGCTAAACTATCCATCTACAATAGCATATATGTCAAGGGCGTTAAACCCCCGGACAGCTGGACCTCGGCTACGTAGCTCGTAGCCGTGATCCGTGGCTTAGGGCGAGGTTTTACCCCTCTGCTCCTAGCTTCGGTAGAGAGAGAGATTAGATGGTAAATATCTTTTCTTAATTCCCCTAATGTCCGGTTACAAGAATATATATATATATATATGACCTAAGGCCCAAACCGACTAGAGCAACATGCTCCTAAAATTAGGGAATAGAAATAGGTAACTAATCCTATCTTTCCTCCTAACCACCGGTGGCTGGCTCGGTCTGGGCCGTCCTCGCGCATTCTGCGCGCTCAGCAGCACGCCGCACATCACGGGCACGCCGGCGTCTGGTGTAGGTCCGGCCCATTTATGGATCAGATCATAGCCAGTTCTGCATTTCATAGGCAAGCATTTTTTTTTTGCTTTGTACTAACCGACCCTGCAACTTAACAAGCCCTGCATTGGCTGCTTTTGGTGTTCCAAGATTCAGAACAAAAGGCAGTGGTCCTGAATGGTTTGCCGCCCTCTCTTTCAGTCTTTGCAAGGCCAATCACTCACTAGGTTTTGTTGTCATGTCGTGTACCATTGTACGTCGATCATGCATAACAAAGAATTAGAGAAAATTCAGTGTACTATGGCAGACATCAGTGAGTGCTTGTATGGCATCGAGCCACTAGCATACTGGCAAATCTTTGTTTGTTTATATAGGGAGATTAGACTAGGCATAGGTCCTTGTGATTGTGCATGTGATTGATCTATTCTTTACCTTAATCTTGCAAACATGCATACAAAGCTCATAAGATGAGAAACTACAATGTAACATAAGGATCAATGGAAGGCATGTAATATAGAAGATTATATGCTAGTGGCACAATGCAAGGTGACTACATGCAGGTCATTAATTAACTTTATACCTTAAAAGTTGACTAGTTTATTACATAATTAGCTAAAACTTGATGCATTTTTAGTATATTTTAGAAACTCATAAAATATCACAGTTTGATCCAAACAGAAGTAGAAAAATGAAAACAGCGATAGCTAGATCTAACAGAGATAAATATTTATAATTAATTGTTATGCAAAACAACTATATGTTACTAGATTATATGTCCAAGGTTTTCGTCGGTTAATGAGTTAAAACAAAGTTGCATGATTCTTGTTAGGTGAGTTAAAGCATTGTTTATGAGACTAGCCTAGTTAGGTTCATACAGAAGAAGAATAAAAAGAAAACAGACTCTGATGCATTTGTTATTATGTGATATTGCTCAGTGGCGAATCTAGGATAAAAATGGAGGGTGGGCTCAAAGTCTAAGTCTAAGTCAGTAAACTAAAATGAAGTATGTAATCTTCCGCAGGTTGAATATAATGCATAGATGATCGAATAGAGAAATACATAAAAAAGAAGAGTACCTTGTCAGCACAAAGTGCATTCTCATATGGCTTAGCAAAGAGGCAATCAGGCATGTGAGCAACCACATGTATATATAGATAATAAATTAGTAAAATTAGTAAGAAATGAATGATGAACAAATATTAACCAAAAGAAACAACATATCACTAAGTCGCTGTAATTCGATCAAGAGGCAAGGATACTTTACGGGTTTTCAAGCTTGGAATCGCTTCATGATTGCTTCATCATCGATACCTCTGAATATTTCCCGCTCAGTATAGCATACCATCAAATCATTAAGCCAATCGTTCGATATCTTATTGTGTAAGTCTGTCTTGATAATGTTCATTGCTGAAAATATGCGCTTGAGTTGCTAGTAAAGTAATTAAGCAATGTTGTTTTCTTCTCCATTGCAAATCTACCAATAAATTTTATAAATGATAAATCCTCTCAATACACAAATAGATTATTTAGAATCAGAAAAAAATAACTCATTGTTTGACACAAATAGGAGCAGGAGCAGGCAAGCGGCCTGCTGCCCTACTGGCTGCTGTGGTCGCCTGTGCCTTGCAGTACCGCCGCCGTGTGCGCATCTGCCGCCTGGGGCGCCTACCAATGCCGGAAACGCTGTCGTCGCCCGTCGCCCCCCACCCGACTCTTCTCCAACCGGATGTCTAGACAAACCCTAAGCCCACTCTGTCTCCAAGTTTATATGTTAATGGGCCAAATGGCATGAATTGGAAAATTGGCCAAATGGGCCTTAATGTGTACCGTTTCATCCAGCCCAAACGCGATCAGTTGATCGCTCGCTGCCTCACCCCATTCTTCGTCTTCCCCGAGCTCCTGATGGTTCCGAGACCCATGTTCTTCCTCCTCCATCCATATACATCTCAGATATGCTACGTAGTTGCAATTTTTTTTTTTGCAAAAATTGGAGGGTAGGCTAGAGCCTGATGAAGCCTACCCCTTGAATCTGCCCCTGGTCTAATTCCCCTCGTCCCTAGCAGTCAACGCCGCCCGGCTATCCTTCTGGTGATGGTTATCCTATCCTGTCCTCGGGTTGTGACAACTTGGTATCAGAGCCACTCACCATGGCTTCTGATGTTGAGTGAGTTCTGCATGTCTCAGTGAGCCATCTTTGTTATCCGGTGACCGAGGAGGTTCTGCACCAGGTGTTTGATGGCTACGGAGCAGAAAAGAAGATCCATGTGCTCCAGATGGGAACACATGTAGAGGCCTCCGTTTTGTTTCAATCTCGAGCGGCCGCTGAGCATGCCCTAAAAAACCGCCACGGCCGTGCCATCTATGATGGCCGTTGCTGCCTAGACATCCAGTGGGTGCAGTCGTTCGGTAGCACCCTAGCATCGGCGATACCACTTCCTCAGATTGCAACCGAGTTAAAGGCCGATGTGATGAAGTTAGTGGCCATGATTCAGGCAGAGTGCACAACGAAGGAGGAGGAGAAGTGTACAAAGCAGAAGATGGTGGCGGACCTGCCGTCCTAGCCGGCGACCCTCATGGTAGAGCATGAGGCGGTTGCATAGCAAAAGATGGTGGTGAGCATGACAAAGACACTATCGGCTGTGGCAACATCGCCCTAGCTCTCTCCGCCAAAGGCCATCGTCGTCTTGAAGGAGCAAAAGACAGCCACTCCAATTCAGCTGCCACCTACAAAGGCCATTGTCAAGCGGTGTGGACCATTGCTCCTGCATCAGTCCCAATGACTTCCAAAGATGCCGCAGTTCCTGGTGGAGACTGTTGTCATGCGGTTTCCTAGGGCAGTGGGAACGGTTCAAGGCAAGGAGGCGGTGGCATTCTCGGGGGACGGAAGGTGGAGGTGGGATCAGCCTACGCGCAGTAGGAGAGGCAAAAGAAGCGGGGCAGCGTTGCTCTTTCCGTGTGGCAGGTGTGCAACTCGGTTTCCCGGCGATGTCGCTACGTCTTTGTGGAGTGGCTCAAGGAGATAAAGGGGATATGGTTTTCCCCTCTCCAAGGTTAGGCCAGCTGGTGGGTTGTTTAACCGGTCCACGCTCGACTTGTCTATTTTGGACACCATGCTAATTAGGCCTTCAAGTTTTGGTGGTAAGTGGAGATACGCTTTCCCTAAAGGCCTTAGGATGGGGGCCACCTGCAACTGAAGGCTGGGCTGTAGTGCAACATTCCGCCATAATCGTAGGTTTATTTTTCTTTGAAAATAATGCAATAAGCCAAGATATAGAAGGTTTGCTACATGTTAGGTTAGGTTTTGTTTAGAGAGTCGTCTAAGTCAGCAATATCATGTTGTAACTTAAGGATGAGCTGCCCGAAAAGAGAGGCGTAGTGTCATGGACGTTGCGCCGAGAGGCCAAGGCCCAAGGGCAGCCCAGTACTAGGGGTATAGTGTTATGGGCGTTGGGCCAAGAGGCCAAATTGATTAGTCGGTTGGATAAGATTAGACTAGGTGCTTTCCTCCATCTATATAAGGATTGATTATATTGTCATTCAAATTATGCAATGAATAACAATTAATCTATTCCCTCCCTAGATGTTCTTCTTCCCAATCTAGTTCCTCCGGTCCCTAGCCGCCGATGCCACCTGGCTATCCTTCAAGCGGTGGTTATCCCGTCATAGCCTCAGGTCGTGACAACTAATTACCCTTTTCAACTTTTTAAACAGAAACAAGAACGAGATTTCTAAGAACAAGTCTTAAGGTTTACAGTATCTGAATATATGATGACACGACCAGTTTACTGGCACGCACGAAATGCAAGACGCAAACACTAGAACTCAAACTTCGACAGACCACACCAAGTTCCTTTTGAAGCATACAACAAAGGCCTGCAGAATCTAGCATAAGATCTCTCAATATACTTGGTTTGGCTACAAAATGGTAATCAGCGGACCCGCCGGGAGCCATCCTCATTCCCCAGTCCAAGAGATTTCTGTGCATTGGCAATTCCCTCTTCATCTGCAAGAGATGCACCAAAGATTTAACAAGGGAAAAAACTGATGATCTAGTACACAAGGTGGTGGGGTTTGTAGAGGTGGGCTAGAGGCAGATATCCTGGTTTCTCACATATTGATCTTGATCTGCGAACAACCAGTGAAATTAAGAATAAATAAGTGCTATTTGCTTATGTAATATTTTTTCCCTTGGGATTTGGACAAGGACATCAATAATATATTTAACAACAATAACCAGATTGTTCTCACATAGTTCAGACATTATAGCATGCTCTCAGCTCAGTAAATAAAAGAACTTGGCTCATCTGTCCCTTATTCTTAAGAAAATGTGGGAATTTCAAGGCAACCAAGTTACAATAAACAAAACAGCAAGCAGACTAGGAACAGAAGAGTAAACAGGGAGCATCAGTAGCATTCACTCAATGTTATATTGCTATCAAAATTTGACAGAGCTTACCCCAGAACTGTGTGAAGATCTTGAAGAAAAAGTTCACATTGCGAGAAACACTGTATGCCATCACAGGAGGAAGAGGCTTGACAAGTGTATCCACACTAAATACTCTCCGCAGAAACTGCAAAAACAGAGGGCTTCTTGTCAGATAATTCAACAAATATGCACTATATATTACTTATGGCAACCAAGAACTGAAGTCACTAAAGAGGCAAATAAGTATTCAGAATAAGTAATTTTCCCTAATAAGGGACGTATGTTTTATATTTGTTTATATATCATGGTTCCACTTCTATATAGGATTATAAAATGAAAGTACTGAATACAACTCATGTACGAAGATTCAAAATGTAATGAATGTAGTGCCACTACAACTTAAGAAGCCTGTAATTGCTTACCCTGCTGCATTATCACAAACAAATGCAATGGTTTCATTTAAAGTGATCCTAAATACTTAAGGCTACACCATGAAAAAAGAATATAGGCATGTAGACAGGTACTTTTCCTAACAAGGTGGTTTAGTATATGTTGTGGGCAATAAAAAGCACAGTTGGCAATAAACATCAAGGACCATATGTCATGGACCTTGAGTTGGAACTAGTGACAATGCACTGCAGTACTATGGTGACACTATGCAAGTGGCGCTTTTGCCTTTCTGGTTGCAGATCTACAAACACAAATAGTGTCCATTGGGGCCGACGTATGTGTTTGGTGAATTAGACTGACGAGGTGCGTAGCGCTTGCACAAAACATGGATGAGTACGTCACAGCAGAATTTAGTGGGCAAAAAGCCAAATACCCATTATGGGGGCTTGAGGAAAAACCAACCAGATACCTACATGCGTATTTTCAGGCTCTGATGATGGGATTGTTCAAGTAGCTAATAAGGTGATTAGGGACTATATAATGAAAAATAAAGCCTAAATTTTGATGATAATTCATAACTGCAATAAATACCGTACATGATACATGATAGAGTATGCAGGACATGGCTTTCCATCTAATACAAAATACACAGTGATACATAGATGGCATATTTGGCAATATATATCAATCGCATTGCTAAAAGGAGACAGGAGGGTAACGATGCAGTGACGCTATACCATGAGCTCACTAAGAGCCAAGAGGTGATCTTTCGTCAAGAAACACCATGTTGAGAAAATAATACATCCACCCTTACATGAAGTTGGAAACTGACAGGAGAGCAAAAATCCGCATCCATGCACTTCCATGAAGATGAAAACATCAAGAAGAGGGCATATACAGAGTTCACCATTGTGAGGGACTAAGGGCTATTTCCAGGGGATATAGTTTATAATTTTCTGAGGCAATTAACAGAAATCTGGTTCATCCTCAAGCCCAATTAAGGTAGCAGTAATGTACAATCCTGTGGTTTTGAGACAATATATATTTCATATATTTTCTTATTTGGGTAGCATGTTTGTGCAAAAAGAAACATTTCCTTTGTTTCTTTTTTTTTTTGGATTTTCCAGGTACTACCGGTCGACTGAACCTTAAAATTTGTTGATTTTTCTTAACAAACATGTTTCAGTTACAATCTCAATCCCTACATGCCTGTTTTCAGGCTCTGATGATGGGATTGTTCAAGTAGCTAATAAGGTGATTAGGGACTATATAATGAAAAATAGAGCATAAATTTTGATGATAATTCATAACTGCAATAAATACCATACATGATACATGGTAGAGTATGCAGGACATGGTCTTCCATCTGATACAACATACACATGGTACATATATGGCAAATTGGGAATATATATCAATCGCATTGCTAAAGGAGACAAGAGGGTAACAATAGTCAATAGCAGTTGCTCTATAGCATGCATTAACTAAGAGCAATCTTTTTTCAGGAAACACCATATTGAGAAAATAATATGTATATACTTAGATGAAGTAGGAAACGGTGTCAGGAGAGAAAAAATCCGTATCATGCAGTACCATAAAGATGAAAACATTGAGAAGAAACTAAGGTATCGTGTGAGTTCTTCAGGGATACAGTTTATGAGTTCCTGATGCAATTAACAGAAATCTGGTCAATCCTCCAGCGAAATTACTGTGCTTAGGGCTGCGAGCGTAGCAATAAAGCGCAACTCTGCGGTTCTGATACCGATTCGGGTAGCGTGTTTGTGCAAAGGGAAACAGTTTCTTTCTTTTTTTCTTTTGGTTTTCAGGTTTACTAGTCGAATGAACCCTAAAAATTTGTTAATTTGTCTTGACGAAAATGTTTTGGTTGCAATTTCAATCCCTAGCAAGCAAGTGTACAATTCAGCAGCCACCAATTGCGCGACGTCCCACGCCTCACCAGAAAGACAGGGAAGAGAGGAGAAAAAAAAAAGAGAAGATTAGGTTAGGGAGATGATAGACAGATATACCCTGGAGTTGCGCTGGAAGGAGTAGCGGAGCTCGGGGTCGATCTCGTCCTCTTCGAAGTCGTCGACGGTGAGGTCGAGGTCCTGGCGCTTGTTGCGGGGCACGTGCATGGTGGGCGTCTCGCCAGGGTTGCTGGTGACGCTGACCTTGCCCTCGCGGGAGAGCCTCGCTGCCTCGTCGTCGTCGTCCGCCGCCTCCCCCGTCCGCCAGGGCGCAGAGGACAGCAGCTCCTTCCTCTTCCTCCCCATCCTCTCCTCTCTTTCTCTTCTCCAAAGTCCAAAGACTCCAAACTCGAAAAAGTTGCCTTCGCGAGAGAGGAAGGGGATGAGACGAGAAGATGAGGTTGTTTTCTTCCGCTGCTGGTGGGCCGGGCCAGGATGTTTTAGGCTTTGAGTTTTTACTGTTACTAATTTAATTTTTTTTAATTTGCAAAACTAATTTTTGATTTTGGTTTTTTGCAGAAGTAACCTCTTGCCGCCTTGGGGTAGGGCGGTATTTAAAAACCATCGTGGCCCAGGGCGGCAAATGGCCTGGGCCCACGGCGGCCTCACCAAGCCGTGACGGCGGACCATGGCGTCAGCCGGCCGGGGGCAACGAGGCATTGCCGCCCTGGGCCACGGCGGCGAATAGCCCCGGAGAGCAAAAATGCTCCCTCTTCCTCCCCGCGCGCCCGTGCCCGTGCCCGCGCCCGTGCCCGTCCCTGCGCCCTCGCTGGTCTCCTGCTCGCTCTCTCCCCGTGCTTGGGGCCCGCGCGTCAGAGCGCCACGGCGGCGAATGGCGCCACGTCAGAGCGCCTCCCTGCCCAGGCCATTCGCCGCCGTGGCGCTCTGACGCGTGGGCCCCAAGCGTGGGGAGAGAGCGAGCGGGAGACCAGCTCGGGCGCGGGCGAGGGCACGGGTGCGGGCGCGGGGACGGGCGCGGGCAAGGGCACGGGCACGGGCGCGCGGGGAGGAAGAGGGACGGGCATTTTTGCTCTCGGCCCGGGGCCATTCGCCGCCGTGGCCCAGAGCGGCAATGCCCCGGACGGCGTGCCACGGCTTGGTGGGCCCAGGCCATTCGCCGCCCTGGGCCCCGGCATACCGCCCTGCCCCACGGCGGTAAGAGGTTACTTCTAAAAAACCAAAATAAAAAATTAGTTTTGTAAATTAAAAAAAATTAAATTAGTAACAGTAAAAAACCTTTAGGCTTTGGTGGGCCCAATCTCATGCAGGCCGACGGCCCATAGTATCAGTTTTATCGGTTGGTTGGTATATACATATTGAATTTTTTTATTTTTATATTTATTTAATAAAATATTTACAAAACTACATTTTCATTTTAAAAATTTACAAAAATATACTCCCAACGCCCTTTGGGAGGGCGTTTTTTTATAAAATTGCCCTTCTAGAGGGCGATTTGATGACATAGCTGACAACCGTTAGGCGGGTGGCCGACGGCCGTCAACCATTTTGTAGGCGGCCCCCCGGCCTCCCAAAAACCGCCCATTCAGCGGGCGGCAGGGGGGCCGCCTGCAAAAATCCGGCCCGGGGGCTGGCCATTTTACAGGCGGCTCTCCTGTCGCCCGCTGAAAGGACGGTTTTTTGGAGGCCAGGGGGCCGCCTGCAAAATAGTGTCAGCCATTTTGCAGGCGGCCCCTTGTCGCCCGCTGGAGGGGCGGTTTTTAGCTCCCCCGGTATAAAACCCCCTCCCAGACTCCAAAAATATCATAAAATTCACTGAAATGCAGAAAAAAGAGAAGAGAGAGCTGAGAGCGAGGCTGAACGAAAGCAGCGAAGCTCTGTCAGTTTGCTGATTCGTCTGCAGGTAAAATCTATTGTTTCTTTGTAATTTCTATTTATATGCAAGAATTGATATAGTATTGTACTGGTTACGTTTATCGTACTAAATGAAAATAAGTTATTACTCGTAGATCTGTAGGTTTTTAGTTAATCTGTTATATGACTTATTTTTTTTTAGAGATGAGAGTTATAAAATCTGGAATACACGGTTTTAGATGTGAGGAGAATATTATTACCTAGTTTAACTGTATTTTTTCATCCATAGAAATGTCAAATAAGGTGATATTTCAGTTATTTGACGGGCAAGGGAATGTTAGATATGTTCCAGAAGGGGTAGATCTATCGGAGTTTAGTTCAACGGCTACGGGGATTGATAGCCCAGCTGAGAGAAGTTTTGGGATCAGTGTACAACTAGCTGATGCGAGGGTTTCGACTGGATCCCGAGCTCAGCGCAATAACCTTGTATGTAGTAGTCAGTCGTGCAGCTGAAGGTTTTTTTGGGAACTGATGCCGGTGGATTGCATTGCCACTTGGAGATGGTATGTGGAGAATGCATTTCAACGTGATTGGCCACTGGGCATACTTGTGTCGGTGTATGAGAAAGATAACACCGTCGGTGCAATACCCGTGCAAGATGATGAGGGTCCAAGTATGGCGGGAGGTGATAGCGAAACAATAGAAGAAAATGAAGGAGGGAATGAAGAAGATAGACAGCCAACAGGTGTGGCAGATGAGGGAGAACTAATTAACAGCATCGTCGAAGAAATGGATAGAGAAGATTCTGAAAACCAGCAAGCAGAGCATGATGATTCGTCTGATGAGGACAACGTGATGCCTGCAAAATGGAGCAACGAGAACTTCTCTAGGCTTGCTATCTCCGAGCGACATCATGTGCCATGGGAGTACAAGGAGAACGAGGTCATCCAGGGGGCTAAGTATGCATATGTAGAGGATTTAAAGGAGACAGTAAAACAATGGACGGTGCCACTTCAGAGGGAGTTCTCGGTCGTGAAGTCAAGCAAATCGGTGTATGAAGTGAAGTGCATGAAGGATGGGTGTCCATGGCGGGTGCACACATTCAAGGGTAAATGGAAAGATTATTGGCAAGTTTCAATTGTGACTGAGCATTCATGTTACTTGCCCGGTGTTGAAAAATATCACAGAAACATGACATCTGCATTTGTTGCAACAGAGATGTACTCCCATATTGTCAATAATTTGGGGTACGAACCAAGGTCAATTGTTAGACATATTGAAGAGAAATTCAAATACACAATTAGCTATGGTAAGGCTTGGAGGGCAAAATAGAAGGTTGTAGAGATGATATTTGGCATATTTGAAGCATCCTATGATAATTTGCCTCGTCTGTTAGGCTGTATTCTTCAGAGAAATCCGAAGACGTACTACGACCTGAAAGTCTTTCCATCAATTGACCATGGTAATAAAAGTGTGTTGCAACGAGTATTCTTTGCATTAGGTTCTTGCATTCAAGCATTTGTCCATTGTCGTCCCATCCTCTGCATCGATGGGATATTTTTGACCGGAAAGTATAGAGGGCAGATCTTAACAGCAATTGGAGTTGATGGGAACAACCAAGTTCTACCGGTGGCTTTTGCTTTTGTTGAGAGTGAGAACACTGATAGCTGGTATTGGTTTCTAGAAAGGGTTAAGTTTGCAGTTGTATGGATGAGATCAGACGTATGCCTCATACATGACCATCACGCCAGCCTGCTGCGTGTAATTGAGGAATTGAGATATGGACATGTTGAGAAGGGATACCCAGCAAGGTGGTCTGATGTCCAAAGCAGATGGTGCATATGTCATATGGGTGCTAATTTCTATAGACAGTTTAAGAATAAGCACCTTATGGATCTTTTCAAGAGGCTTTGCGTCTAGAATCAAGAGAAGAAATTCAATGAGCTTTGGAGGAGGTTGGATGAGCTGACCTCTAAACTAACAAATGAGCAGTCCAGGAGGGCTACCATTGGAGGGGATGAGGCTCCACAAGCTCTTGGACCTCTATCAAGTGACGGACCTCATATGAGAAGAAGGTCTGCATCCTCAGCTAGAAAATTCTCAGAGTAGATTGAAAATGAGCCAAAGGAGAAATGAACATTGATGTATGACAAGGATGGTTCTCGATTTGGCATAATGACCAAAAATTTGGCAGAGGTCTATAACTGGATGATACGTGGTGTTCGAGGGCTCCCACTTATTGGCATAGTTGAATTTATCTTGCATGGCACATGCAAGTACTTCAGAGATCGGTTCAGAGCAGCTGGGCCCTCAATGACGGATAATAATCTTTTCTTTGGCACACTACTGACGAAGTATCTGCAAAATAAAAGTAAAAAGGCCCGAAGACATCGTGCTCTACCTCAAGGCACACAAGAACACATATTTGAAATACTGTGTGTCGACAAGGGCATGCCGGAATCTACCGCAAAAGAGTTATGCAGGAGTGTGTGCTGAAGGAAGACGGGACCTGCAAGTGCTCGTGCCGAAAACCTACTCTGCTCCACAAGCCATGTTCTCACGTTATTGCCGCGAGCGGTGAGTGCGGGATAGAAGCACGTTATTTTGTCTCACCTTATTTCAGGAAAGAAGCAATCTATAATACCTGGAGCGGAGAGATATACGGTTTCGGTATTGCGGGTATATTTACTTCGGAGCATCCTCAAGCTATGTACATTCCTGACCCAACAAAATTAAGAGATAAAGCAGGTCGCCGCAAGACAAGACGCATTCGTAATGACATGGATGAGTCAGAAGCTGGTGGAAGGTATAAACGTTGTTCAAAGTGTGACCAAACAGGCCATACATATAAGAAATGTCCAAAAGATGCAACCGGTCCAAGTGCGGTGGAAGCTGGACAGTCGGGTTCAGGCGCTGATGGCAGTCGTCCTACGGGTGAAGGCACAACTTCAAGACGGGACGTTGTCGAACATTTGGTGGTGCTGCGGTGTAGAGTAAGTCTATACTTGTTCTTTGTTATAGAATAATATGTAGCGTACTGTTGTTTATTATTGTCATGTAACAATGCTATAAAACTTTAACAGTAATTTACGCTAACTCTCTATTTGCATGCAAGTATGACGTACCATACACCGGAGCTGTTCGACCGAGGTCTCGACCGGTCCCACCGGTCTTACCTGTCAGCCGTGGAGGGTGCCCAGCTAGCCACCTTCCGTCCACGGCCTTCACGTCACCTCCTGCGGATAGACCCTCGGTTCCGTGAGAGGTAAGAGCTGTACGAATATTCATTCACATCATTTGTGCATATGTATGTTTCCCAATATTGAATATAGTGCTATATTCTGCAGGTTGTGTGAGGCTGGACTTCTTCTGCTGTGTAGGTTAGTTGAGCCCGCACCGGACGAGAGAGACCCCGCCAAGCGATGGGACGCTAACCGGTCACTTCTGGCAGTACTGGTGGATCGCTGGAGACCGGAGACCCACACGTTCCACCTACCGTGCGGCGAGATGACTCCCACACTCCAGGACGTGTCGTACCTGCTAGGACTTCCCCTCGCAGGAGACGCAGTCGGTCTGATTGACGGGGCACACGGTTGGTCGGAGGATATCACTACTCGGTTCGAGCCCGTGCATTGTCGACCTAAACTTGGACGCCCGGGTTCGCTACCGTCTTACACCCCGAGCGGCCCCTCGCAGGCGTGGCTGCTACAGTTCATCGTAAGTCGTGGATTCCTTTGATTCACAATCATCCGACCTACAAAGCAACAGAGCTGCTGACTATAATCTTCCTTTACAGCCTGATAAGCTAGACGATGATGCCGATGAATACTCGATGCGGCGGAGCATGGAGGCGTACCTGTTGTGGCTGTTCGGGTGGATGATGTTCACCAGCACTCACGGGCACGCGGTGGATAAGGGACTGATCCACTACTCTCGTGCGATCGCCGATAGCGAGGATGGCTGCGTACCGCAGTGGAGTTGGGGATCTGCTGTGCTAGCGGCGACGTATCGTGCTCTTTGTGACGCATGCACAAAGACCGACCCAGGTGCGATTATCGCTGGTTGCCCTCTCCTTCTGCAGCTATGGGCGGCCGAGCGGTTCGCGATAGGCCGTCCTCTGATTCAGTACTCTTCCTACGAGGGTGGCCCTAGAGGCTTGTACGGGCAGTGGCCCGAGGTACAAAATGTGAAATTCTATGTTTAGCACTTATGCGCAAACACTGACGTGTAAGCTTTTCCTATTTTGCAGCGTCGTTACGCTCACAGGCAGGTTAGGAGGGCCTACTCCGAATTCGTTATGGAGTTCGACTGACTGCTGCCCAGCGACGTCGTCTGGGAGCCGTATAGTCCGCATCGCTCGGACTCTCTACTCTTTGCACACGCGACCAGGCGTACTGGATGACGACAGTGCCCCGCAGTGCGTGATGCGACAGTTCGGCCTACGGCAGCACTTTCCTGTGCCCGTGGAGATAGTTGTGCCGTGCGATGTGCACCGGTTAGTACAACTACGATCTTTGTTTAGTACTACAACTCTTCAATGTGGTATAATGCACTCTCTGCAAATAGATATAATCATAGGGGACAGGCAGGCGGCGCTCAGTGGTATCCCCAACTGCAGAAGTACGTGGAGGACTAGTTGTTGGCGACGGAGGAGGTCATCGACGAGATACATCCACACACTGAGGAGACCTACCTAGCATACCTCACGTGGTACCAGCCCCGTACCCGCACACGCGTAACGTTCATCCCAGATGATCCACAGCCACACGTCGCCGCTACGACGGACACGTATCCTAGACACCATGACCAGGACTACTTCCACGCGGTAAGTCACATTATCTTTGCACTTTGCTATTCCCTTTGTATGTGTCCACGGTTCTAACACATGTTCATGTCACATTTGAAATAGGCCGACGTAGCGCGAAAGGTTCAGGCTGATGTGAACGCGGCGTTCGGACGGTTGGACAGTGGGATCGTGCTGATTGCAGATGAGCAGAGAACGACCTTCGGGAGGATTCGTTAGGTGATGCACACAGTGATTCGTGCGCTCACTTATCATGTGGCCGACGCGGTACCTCCCATAGTTGTACAGCAGAAACAGCCACGACCAGCAGGAGCAGGAGTGCATCGGCAGGGTTCCAGTCAGCCATCTGGCCCCTCCAGAGGTAAATTCGACTAACCATCGGTACATAACATATTTCCTTCTACGACATGCACCGTTGTACATCAATATGCTTCCCTGCAGCTTTCACTACACCGTACCTACAGCCCTCTGGAGCTAGCACGTCGACGCATGGAGTGTACCACACACGACCACATGTGCAGCTAGACATGAGAAGTGCCCCCAGGCCACCACAGGAGGCCCTTTAGGTTATATCAAAGTTTACTTTTACCTTGCAAAATTTTGGTTTGCAATTATCAATAATTTGGTGTACAGGGTTCCACCCTACAGCGCCAGGGATGTTTTCTGGCGCTGGCTCCTCCATGCAGGGCACACGTGGCAGCGGTTGGGCATCGGAGCCTTTCGAGGGGGACGACTTGGAGGACGAGGGCGAGGAGATCCAGGAGATACTAGCTGCCTCGCAGCTCGAAGGAGCTCCGCCACCACAGACACAGGACCCACCAGCTGCCACACCCGTGCAGACGACCCGCGCTAGCCGTGCCGTACCACCAGACCGGCTGATGTACTCCCAGGGCCAGGTGCGAGCGCAGGGTAGGAAGACGAAGAGAGCTAGAGGTTACGGTCAGGGCCCGTAGTACGTTGTATCAGTAATAGTTTGCTTGTTGTATATCATGTTTTATTAATTCTACGTATACTGAAGAAACCCCTTTATTTCGTTTACACTTCTCGATCAAATGATGTACTCCTCACGATCTATGTTTGTGACGAAACTGATCAAAAACATGAATTTTCGAGTTTCAACTTCACGGCGAAAGTACATTCCGAGCAGTGACAACCGAACACACATTAATTGCTTACGAACATAATGAAATTATCCATCCAAAGAGTACAAACGGCACATCAAACGTTTCTAGTTATCGTTATTACATGCCTTAGAGAATTTTAAACAGATATCCAACTAGAGATGCAACTACTATGTGCAGCGTGGGTACTTCCCCTTCCTCGCCACCTCCGGCCCAGCTTCCTTTGCACGCAGTGCCCTTTCCTGCTTCCTCTCCCTATCTGCCTCACAGGCTTCCTTCTCTTGCCGCTCCTTCTCCTCCTTCCTCTTCTGCTCAGCCTCCCACTCTTCTTGCGCCGCCCAACGACGTTGGGTGCGCTCCCAGTTTCAATCTTTTAAACTGCGAAGAAACTCGGCATCCTTTGGACGGACCTCCATATCTATCCACTGTACAAAGTCGCACAGAGGCGGAGGAGGTTTCGGTGCCTTGACATATACAAATTTTTTAGCTCAAATGTTCAAATATTTCGTATTACAAAATAATTCGTATTACCTCCACTGGTTTCTTCGCCTTCCCCTTCTTCTCTTGTGGTTTCGGCTTCTCCGGGGAGTAGGCGTAATTTGTACACATCCAATACCTTTGCCGGTATGTGTAATCCTCCTCACTTATTGCAACTTTGCAATTATCTCCACACCAACACATCGGCGGAGGCTCGTCAATCGGAGGTCGTAGATGACTGGACATACTGGATGAATCCATAGCAACCTATATTATAACCAAATAAACGCAAGTTATAACTCATTGGGCCAAAAATATCTTATACAACTACATACCTAGGGTATACTACACATGACTACAAAATATGAAATGTCATCGTCCACATTTCCATCTCCCTAGCGTTTCTCAAACTAGTGCTACTCATCTAGTAAAAAAACCTAACTTCTCTCATGCGCTCTATCAATGTCCTTAGCCGTTATGCTCAACTACAATGGATCTATACCTTGTGAAACAAACCTAACTTTTATTTATCTGTGAAAAAACTGGTATAATACTACACATACTACATCATTTGATGAATACAAATAGAAATTACAAAGAGACATCAAATATTACCTACAGACGAATCCGTAAACCGACAGGGCTTCGGCGCTTTCGTTCTCCTTCACTCTCAGCTCTCTTTCTTTCTGTGATTTTAGTGAATTTTATGACATTTTTGGAGTCTGGGAGGGGGTTTTATACCGGGAGAGCTAAAAACCGCCCCTCTCGCGGGCAGCAAAGGGGCCGCTTGCAAAATGGCCGGGCCGTGTGTCGGCCATTTTGCAGGCGGCCCCCCAGCCTCCCAAAAACCGCCCTTTCAGCGGGCGGCCGTCTTTCTAGTAAGAAAATCATATTTTACTTTTAAATTTCTCCGAGTTTGAAAATTAAACTATTCTCATAAACTATTTTCAAAAAAAATTCTATATGATCATAAATAACATTAGATTAAAGATGTTCAACTATTATACAACTGTCGAGATCTATATTATCTAGAGTGGTTGTATGATCAAAATTATTTAGCGATGCGTAACATATTGTAGTTCAGACGGGTATTGGGTTGGCATGGAAGACTGATGCAAATGAGATACAGCGAGAACTAGAGGTGCCTGCGCGGTGATACGCTGCGTGCAAGATTAGTGTTCAGGATGTGGTAAATGCTATAGTTGGTTCTGTTTTTCTTTTGAATACAAAATAGCAATACAACCTTATTCGTAGATAAAGAGGATTCAGAATTGTCTCTCTTTTCTGTCATTGTACAACATGGTTGACATGTTGTGTATTGGGTAAGGTTAAATTTTTGGTGTAGTATGCGGCCGCCTACAAGGACGACCGAAACAAAAAAAAAACAAGTATATACAAACAGAACAAGCTAGCAAGTAGCAACAACAAAATAAGGAACGAAAAAAGGCAAGCAGATTTAAAGCAAGAGAGAAAAAACAAGCAGAAACAAAAACAGATGAAAAACTAAACTAACATATTGTAGAGGCGTACGACAGGAAGGATTAAAACAAACGTGCATAGTGTAAAAGAGACGAAAAGTGGAAAAAGGGAGATGAAAACTTTGGTGTTAGGAAAAGCAAGCGTAAGAAGGAGAATGAAAATAGACGGGCTGATCGAGCAGCGGTCAAGTTCTACATGATAGAAACCCCAAAGAAGTACGCAATATATAGGGAAATAAAGAAGAAGAAATGAGGGTGCCGCGGGAGGGAATTGAGCAATAAGAAAGGGGGAAATTTTCACATCCCGCCCTAGCACTGCCATACAGACAGTGTCAAGGAGGATGCACCACGGGAGAAACGGCAAATTGTCTCTTGCAGAACCACGATACCGGTACTGGTACCTGCGGTAACAAAGTAAATCATTGCAATGCTAATAATAAATTTATACCTTTATATTGCAATCTTGGGTAATCCCTTGGAAGCAATCCTCATAAGAGAAAACAGCAGCGACCGGTACTAGTCCCAAGGAATATGATGCTGGTACCTACTGTAACAAAGTAAATCATTGCAATGCTAATAATAAATTTATACCTTTATATTGCAATCTTGGATAATCCCTTGGAAGCAATCCTCATTAGAGAAAACAGTAGCAGCGGAACTTAGCATAGCTAGAATACCAATCCACGGGCAACGGCTTGGGTCTAGGGACGAAACCCAAATATTCACCATCTTCAGCCTATACTAAGAAGGGGGGGGGGGGGGGGGGGGGGGGGGAGGAAAAACAACAATAGTGGGGAGAGTACTTTTATACTCCACAAGCTATTGAGAAATGTAAAAAAAATACAAGCTTTAAAGGGAGGCTGGGTTTATTTTTCAAGTCTTTTCTTTAAAACATTTTCCAAACTGTGCGGAGTTTTTATAGACCATTTGGAATGAGTCTCACCATCTCGATCCGTGCGTGAGTTGTTTTGCAATAGCTCAAGCAGAAAAGCAAAACCTTGGCCTTTTGGAACCATCCCCATCCTATAGCAATCCGCTTCCGCTTAGGAAGTCTACTCTATGATGTCATCCAACATCCCAGGTCACATATGCCAGTTTCAAACCACCCAGGTCATCCGTCAGTCACACAGACTGACTCTAGTAATGATTCCTATTCCCACAAACCATTTTTCACAAAGCACATGCAAACAAATCTATGCTAAGAGGATCACCTCACGTTCGCCCTTGACCGTGGGCACGGCTATTTGAACAGTTTAGCTAAACTCTACAGAGGTTACACGCTTTACCCACACGACGTGAGCTTACTCCGATACTGACCAGTATTGGAGGTTCACGACAAGGGCTTTCTAAAACTGGCACAGGGTCACCTATGCCAACTAGAAGGGTCCATGGTGATCTGCTGGATCAGTGGTTCAACCACCTGAGCTCACTGTCAAGACCAAGCAATTTGGGTGAGCTTTTTCTTCTCTTGCCTAGGATTCCGAGGCACCAAGTGTATCTCAAGTAATCCATAACAACATTCTCCTACATCTTAGTCTACACCCCGGCCATCCTCGTCCATCGCCACACAAGCTTCCCTAAACCAACTAAATACTTAGCCAGGGATGTCTCGCAACACCCGTATGGTCGCACTGTAAGATATTCCGATGGAATTCCCCAAGAAATCGATCCTTATATGCAAATTCGGAACCAAACCACACAGGCAAGAATACCGCATCGTGAGCTTTTGTAAACCATCTTTTCCTTTCCAAACCCACCAATACTATCAGGTTTTCCCAAACAGTTATCAACCCATTTCCCCCAAAGTTGACATATAGTCGTGAAACGTGGGGCTTGATGAAACTTGTGCTCGATAATTATCTCATTGATGGAGCAATAAGGATTAGGGTTCACAATAACCTAGGGGAAAGTAATGCAACTACTGGGTAGGTCCGTCCGTTGCACACAAACCGAAGCCGATCGAATTAAAGTGTAAACTAATCATGCAATTTTGCAATCAACATATTTTATAAAATTAGGAGCAATATAATTGAAGAGTGGCTTATCTTAGTCTTGATCTCCAAATCTTTGCGATCCTTGTGCCTAGCGAATTTCTTGAAACGTCCGATACGATGTCAATGGGAGAAACAATACAAAACCTACAAATACACATTATTTAATATTAATTAATAGTGCCATTAGATAGATCTTAATTTTACAAAAAATTAAGAAGTTAAATGGAGTCACACGGAGTTACGGTTTGGAAGATATGAATTTTGTAACTTTAAAAGGATTTATGGATAAGGAAAAATGATTTATTAAAAACCAAAAAAATATTCCAATGGAATATTCTCCTCCAGTTGACAGGTGGGGTCCATGTGTCAGTGTCACAAAAGGGGACAAGGAGTCTTCGGCTCATGGTAGACTATGTCTATCAGGGAGTGAGAGGGAACTGCCGGTGGGCTCGGCCCATGAGTGCAGGCTGGCCCCATGGTCCGGGTAAAGTAGGCTAATAGGTCGTGGTCCATGAAACCGGGAACTGGTTCGAGTGGGCTAATGATGAGTGGGTCCCACAAGTCAGTGGGACATATGTTAAAAAAGATGTTTAATTAGATTTTAACCTAGTGAGGGCCCACTTGTCACTAAGAGGCTAGGATATGATTAGTGAGGGGATTAGTGCAGATGCTTGCTTTGCAGGTCAATAGAGGGGTGGGGCCGTTGTGGGTCCCAGAGGTCAGTCTCTCTTCCTCTTTCTTTTCTTCTTCCTCCTTGCTCCTCCCATGTTCCTTCTTCTTCCCTCACAGCGGTGTGGTGGAGCTATAGATGGCCAGATGGGCCAAGCCCATTGGGCGGCCCGAGGCACGGCCTGAAAAAGCCTGGACCGAACACGGCACAGCCCGATATGAATAGTGCCGTGCCGGCCCGGCCCTATCCATCGGATAGTGCCTGGGCCACCAATTCGGCCCATAGTGCCGGCCCGGGCACGGCACGATTTTTGGGCCGGCACGATGGTGGCCCGGCTCCCCAGCCTGGCCTGCCTAGCCGTTGGCCGGCCTGCTAGCCGTTGGAGGCCGGGGGGGGGGGGGGGAGGGGGGGCCGGGACTATATAAGCCGGCGCCACCGGCTCCCCGCTCCTAAGTCCCGACCCCCAAACCCTAGCGTCGCCTCGCCTCCTCGCTCGCTCCGCCGCTCACTGCTCTAGATCTAGAGCCCCTCCCGTCTTCTCCCTCGCCGGCGGCGGCTCTCCGCCTTAGCGTCGCCGCAGGCCGGCACGGCACACTCCACCAGAGCTCCTCCCGCCTCTCCCTCTCGCCTCTCCTCGCTCGCTCCGCCACGCGCCGCTCTAGATCTAGAGCTCCTCCCGTCTTCTCCATCTCCGGCGGCGGCTCTCCGCCTCTGCGCCGCTGCCGGCCGGCACGGCACACTCCGCCAGAGCTCCTCTTGTCTTCTCCCTCTCTACTTCCTCTCCTCCTCTCCTAATCTCTGGTGAACAGATCCTCGAATCTGTCCCTAATCCCTAGTCTCCATCTCGTCATCTCCTAGATCCGTGACTCGTCGACCTCGCCGGCGCTTCTGGTGCTCCGGTTTCACAAGTAAGTGTTCGGACCCCAAACCCTAACCCTAGATCTGTTCATGTGTTCTTCTGTTCATGAGTTCTTGCTCTTCCTGACTTCCTCTCTTTCTTCTTCTTGTTCGCGCAGCCGTTGAGGAACCAGAGGGCCGGGCCGGAGCCGTTGTTCGTCCACCTCGCGCAGCCGTTGAGGAACCAGAGGACCCCCTCTGGTGCTCCGGTTCCACGATGGATGGGCTCGAGCAGGATGGCGCCGACGAGTACCAAGGGCACTCCATCAACGATGATCTTCGGATGATGGGCCAGACTGGAGATGATGAGAGTGACCGCGGCGATGGACGGGATGAGCTGTTCGGTCGCAGCGCAGCCGATCCCATCGACGTTGTTGGCGATGATGGGGCTGGTGCTGCAACTGCTCCTGCGGCGGCCGATCCAGAGACCGTGAGCACGGGGGGCAACAAGAGGACCCGTCCATCCACCTCTGAAGCCTGGAATGATTTCGAGAAGATCTTCAAGGTAATCAACGGTAAGAAAGTAAGGGTTGGTGCCAAGTGCATTCATTGTGGCAATCAGTACTCTGCCTTATCCTCTGGTGGCACTGGCCATCTCTTGCGGCATGTTGATAAATGCCAAGCGAGAAAGGAAAAGTCTCGCGTGTCTCAGTCTTTGCTTAAGTTCGATTCAGATGGTAATGTTCGTCATTGGGAGTACAGTCCTGCTGTTGCACGTACACAGCTTTGTCGTTTGATTGCTAGACTAGATCTTCCTCTCTGTTTTGGTGAATCTGATGCATTTGAGGAGTACATTAAGGTTGCACATAATCCTAGGTTTGCTTCTGTCTCGAGGCAAACCACCACTAGAGATTTTGTGAATTACTTTAATGATTGCCGTGGTAAGCTTATAGAGTCTTTAAGCTCTAGTATTTCTTCTGTTGCTATTACATCTGATATTTGGTCTGGTAATGCTAAGGAAGACTACCTTAGTGTGGTTGCTCATTATATTAGTTCTGATTGGCAATTAGAGAAGAGGATCATTGGTATGAGGCTCATTGATGAATCCTACTCTGGTCAGAACATTGCTGATCGTGTGACTTCTGTGCTTGAGGAGTATAGTTTATGTGCAAAGGTTATCTCTGTTACTTTAGACAATGCATCTGCTAATACTAATGCCATTGACAAACTTACACCTGCACTGTCTATTTATATTGGTGATCTGTTCTTGCATCAGCGTTATGCTTGTCACATTATTAACCTGATTGTAAAGTCTGCATTGTCTGAGATTAAGAAATACCTTGAAGCATTTAGAACTGCAATTTCTTTCTTAAACTCTTCTAACCAGCGCATTGCTGCATTTAAGAGGTATTGCATTGCTGTTAATGTGAGGCCAAGAAAGTTTGGATTGGACATGGATGTGAGGTGGAACTCTACATACCTCATGCTTAAGCATCTAGTCCCTTACAAGCAGACTTTTGGTGTGTTCATTGAGACTCACTATCCCAGGGGTGAAGATGAGCCTTTACTTTTGACAGAAGATCATTGGTACATTGCAGAGAAAGTTTTATTATTTCTTGAATTGTTTTATGATTCAACTGTTTCACTATCTGGTGTCTATTATCCTACATCTCCACTAATGTTGCATCATCTTATTCTGATATTTAAGCATCTAAAGACTTATGAAAATGATAGATTGCTTAGACATGTGGTTGTGCCTATGAATGACTACTATCTTAAGTACTGGAGGGACATTCCATTGCTTTATTCTGTTGCATTTATCTTGGATCCTAGAGCTAAATTGAAAGGTTTTAGCAATGTGCTTAGGTTATTATCTAATTTCACTAGTACTGATTATTCAGCTTACTTCACTGAGGTAAGAGCCCAACTTTCTACCATCTTTAAGAGGTATGATGACAAGTTTGGTGCAGTTAAGTTGCAAAGGCCTTCACAGCCCTCTAGTTCTGGTAAGAAAAAAAGTGCCTGGGATGATATTTTTTCTGATGGTGCTGGTGATGATACACCTGACTTTGGACTTGGTCCTGGTCCTAGTACTTCTTTGAGTTCTTTCTGCACCCCCATTCCTACTCTATCTAGAAGAACTTCTGCTAGTGCCTTGCTGCATGCAGCAAGCATTGGAGCAACTGGTATTGGTTGTTCTGAACTCTCTTCTTACTTGGACAGTGACACTATCAACCACCATGATGATAGCTTCAACATCTTGAATTGGTGGCATGAGCATAAACTTACATACCCCGTTCTTTCAATTTTAGCTAAAGATGTTTTGACTGTGCCTGTTTCTACCATATCTTCAGAATCTGCTTTTAGTACAACTGGCAGGATCATAGAGGAGCGGCGGCGTCGGCTGAGTCCTGAGATGGTGGAGATGCTCTCCTGCATCAAGGATTGGGAGGCTGGAGCAGCAAGACTACAGCACATGGTGGAGGACAAGGAACTTGAAGATAGTTTTGAAAACTTATATCTTGATCATGATTTAAATGTGTAATCTATGATGGAACTGTATTGCAATAATGATGAACTGTATTGAGCTGGGCTGTACTCTTTTTTCCTATCTAGGGTTTCTCACGAGGTGTGAGTTTTACCTAGATAGGTTTTTAATGAGGCAGCCATTGCACCAGCTCAAACTTAAAAACATTGTCTCTGTGGTCTGTGATGTGATCTGTGATCTGTTGAGATTTCTGGATGATTTGATGATTTCTGGATGTAATGTGATTTGTTGAGATTGTTCAAGTCAGTGATGATTTCTGGATGTAATGTAATCTGTTGAGAACTTTTTGAATCTGTGAATTCTATTGAGTAATTCAAATTATTGAACTTTTTGGTAGAAAGTTGATACCTTTAGTGCCTAGACTGGCACTAAGCCCGGTGGGCCTGGCGGGCCATTGGGCCAGCACGGCACGGTTTTAGGGCTGTAGGGCCGTGCCTGGACCAAGAAATAGGCCCGACGTGCCGGCACGGCACGGCACGATCAGGCCACCGTGCCTAATAGTGCCGTGCCGCATAGTGCCGTGCCACTATCGTGCTAGGGCCGGGCTGGGCCGGGCGGCCCGTTTGGCCTTCTATAGGTGGAGCTCGATGGGAGCGAGGGCGCCGGAGGACTATGGTGAGCCGCGGCTAAGAGGTTGGAGCTTGGCGGAGGAAGTCCGGCGAGCGGTGGTCACCATCGGCAGGGAGGGGGTGCGCGTGAGTGCGCGCATGGAGAACAAAGTTTGGGAGCGGCGGCCTTTTTTTTTTGGACGGAGGAGGTGGCGGGGCTCCGGTGGGTTTCCAGGGATGCCAAAGGTGACGGCGAGCTTGCCTTTGTGTGTTACGGTTGGGACTCGGGCTTCTCGTCCTCAGGATGGCTCGGGGCAAGCTAGCCTGGCGACCGGAGGAGAGAGGGATGGCGGCGGGGAAGGACGACGGACGGCGGCGGGCGGCCGGCAGTAGGAGTAGCTCGGCGGCGGCGCGAAATAGGCGGCGCTCGCGTGGGACTAACCTAGCCGGGCGCGGTGGCTGTTCTGTCCGGGACAGAGGGGCGGCGAAGGAGGGGCTTGGGGAGGCGGGATGGAGCGGAGGGGAAAAAGCGGCTCTGTCGGGATTTTATAGGTGCGGCGCGGAGGACGGAAACGGCGCCGGCCTGGGCGGAGGCAGGCTTGATCTTGCGGCGGTTCGAAGGGAGCTGCGGCAGGCTTTGGTCCGGCGGTCGTAGGGGAGCTGTGGCGGGCGATGGGTGGTTAGCCACGGAACGAGGCATGAGCGGCAGGGACGTGCGGGGCGCAGGGAGAGCGAGGACGGTGCGGCAGAGCGACGACGCAGGCAGCAGTGCCCGGCCGGATTGATGGCCTGGGCGGCGGGATTCATGGCGAGGGAGAGGCGACAGTTGGGAAAACGACGGGAGCTGGCAGGCCACTGGTGCGCGCGCGTGCTTGACGTGCTGCGGCGAGGCCGGTGGGATTCTCGGAGGGGGGCTGGCGCTGTACGGCGGTACGACGAGGCAAGGCAGCGACCGTTCCAGTGCGGCATTTCACCGAACACACCATGGGCGCGGGCGACGTCGATCGGGGAGACGGTAGCGCGCGGGCGGCCGCTTTTCTGCATGCGGCTGACAAGTGGGCCCCTGAATGGGTGCGAACTAGCGTGCGCTCGCACGAGGGAGGGGATGGTGAACGCGTGCAGCGTACGTGGCAGGGGCCCATGGGCTGCGGCTGGGGGGAGCGGTGGGAGGGAGAAGCGGGCCGTGGCCTACGTAGCGCACGCGGAGGGGAGAGAGATTTGGGGAATTTTTACTGTTATTAATTTAATTTTTTTTTAATTTATAAAACTAATTTTTGATTTGGTCTTTTTACAGAAGTAGCCTCTTGCCGCCGTGGGTCAGGGCGGTTTTTAAAAACCGCCGTGGCCCAGGACGGCGAATGGCCTGGGCCCATGGCGGCGTCACCAGGCCGTGACGGCGGCCCACGGCGTGAGCCGGCGGGGGTCACGTGGCATTGCCGCCCTAGGCCACGGCGGTGAATGCCCGTGCCTCTTCCTCCCCATGCGCCCGTGCCCGCGCCCGTCCCTGCGCCCGTCCCCGCGCCCGCGCCCGCACCCCGCGCCCGCGCCCGCGCTCGTCTCCCGCTCGCTCTCTCCCTGCGGGTGTCAGGGTATATGTAGTTTTACCTTGAGTTTTTACTGTTAATGCAGGGGGCAGAATGCAGGCGGGCCCGGCCTATCAGCAGGAGGCGCTCTGACGCGTGGGCCCCAAGCGCAGGGAGAGAGCGAGCGGGAGACGAGCGCGGGCGCGGGGTGCAGGCACGGACGCAAGGACGGGCGCGGGCGCGGGGACGGGCACGGGCACGGGCACGGGCGCGCGGGGAGGAAGAGGCACGGGCATTTTGCTCTCACCCCGGGGCCATTCGCCGCCGTGGCCCAGGGCGGCAATGCCACGTGGCCCCCGGCCGGCTGACGCCGTGGGCCGCCGTCACGGCGCTGTGGGTCCAGGCCATTCGCCGCCCTGGGCCACGGCGGTTTTTAAACACTGCCCTGGCCCACGGCGGCAAGAGGCTACTTCTACAAAAAGATCAAATCAAAAATTAGTTTTATAAATTAAAAAAAAATTAAATTAGTAACAGTAAAAACTCGAGATTTGGGGGTGTGGGGGGTGTAATCCTAACGGGCCGTGGCCTGGCACTGGCGGCGGCGGTCGGGTGGGGAGGGGAGAGAAGGAGAGAGGGGCTAGGCCAGTTAGGGGAAGTTGGGCCGGTCTGTGCAGAGAGGAAAAAGGTCGGGCCGGGAAAAGAAAGGAAGAGGGGCCCAAAAGTACAGTATCTCTTCATATTTTCCTGGGATTCTAGAATTGAAGTTTGGAGGGAATTCAAAAGGAGTTTTGATTTTAAGTTTGACATTTGAGTTTCGAATATTTCAGGGAATCCTGGAAAAATGTAATCAAGTGGGTGTTTGGATGAAGTTGAACGATATTTGATATTTTTGAGAGAGAGAGAGAGGGAGATGGATTTGAATATTTGAATTTAAGGTGTCGTTTTGGATTTTGGATGAACTTGGGAAATCTTTGAATGGGGTGCGAACAAGGGATTTCCGAGGAGGGTTTCATCTTGAAAATCTAAATTCCTAGAATTTATTTGGGAGGAATTTCGAGATGAGATTTTGGTTTTACAAGGATCGATTTTAATTGAGATCAAGGCACAAGATCCTTAATACACTCAAAGAACCAAAAATTTTGGAACATACTCTTTTCAAAAAATTTCATTGTTTAACCCTTTTTAAGACTAATTTTGAAAATTGACCGTGGCAAAAACTTATTTTAAAAATAAACCGGGACCTCAGCACCAACCTCGATGGCACTGAGGTCATACAGCTTAGTGCTAGCCCGACTGGTGCTGACCTCACTGCCACCATGGCTGGTGGGGAAAGGTGGCGAGCCGACGTGGCGAGGCTCAGCGCCAATTGACCTGGCGTTGAGCCCCCTAACTCAACGCCAAAGGAACTGGCGCTGAGCTAGGGGACTTAAACGCTCAGCCTAGCCCGAGCTACCCCCTCCCTCCTCCTTCCTTCTTTCTTCTTCCTCCCAGCCTGGCTGTGCGCAGCTTCTCTCTCCGCCCCTCCTCAAAGCCCCTCAAATCCCTTCCAAATTGAAGCTTTTTGCAGGCAATTTCACGGGGACAAGGTCTTGCAAGGTATCCTCCCCCAAACCCTCTCTTTTCCACCGTTATTTCTTCATTTTTTTGGTGGATTTAGCTTAAACCCTAGTTTGTAAACTTGTGTCGAAATATTACAATGTAGTTGGTGGATTGTATTTACCTATTGATATGGGGGGATTGTAGCTTGATTAGGGTTTGATTCTAGTTGGATATTGCAATATGCCAAAAATTTTTTGGTGTAACTCAAACCCTAGTTTTTTTAGTTAGTCAAGTATAATAGATGTATAATAGTGTATGGCAATATTGTGTAGTTGGAGTACCATGTCCTATTTTTAGTACTTTATATTTTATTTCAATTTTGTTGGTAAACATACTAATGGGTTGTCTCTTAAATATTTTTGTCGTACACTATAGATGGATAGAGTGGTCCGTGTGCACTATGGTGGTAGTGTAACTGAGCTAAGTAACGGTGGTAGCCATTTAGAGGGGATGACTATTAAGGTGTTGGTATTTCTCGCTAGACCTACTTTTGAAGAGCTTATGTCCCGTATAAAGGAGGTGTTGGGCTGGAGAGATCAGTCGTTAGCTCTGCAAGGTAGATACGATGTCAGAGCCGAGCCTATGTTACATAAGCACATGTTAGGGTTGAATGGGGAGATGGAATGGTCAGCATATGTTGAGATGGTGATGAGGTCATAATTCAAGTCGCTAGAAGTAGTCACATGGAAAGTACATGAGACGGAATACAAGGAGCCCCTAGACCTAAACCAATCTCCAACTGTGATTTCTCTTCTCTTATATCATGAACCAATGAACATAGCGGTTGAGGATGAAAGTGAGATGAAGAGTCTATCCGTAAGGCCGATGGCAACCGAGGCATTTTTCCCAAATAGTCAATCTAGGGGTGGTCGTACATTAAATTCGGCAGATGAGGAGAATGAGGCAAAGCGGGATAACGACTAGGTTGATCATAATGAACAAGAAGCTAAGCAAGAGCCTTTGACATATAGTAAGGTAGCTTCTAGCATACGACACTTACTGCAAGAGGGTGTTTATACACGGAGTGAGTGTAACAAGGCAATGGAAAATCATGGGTTACCTCCCTTTTTGCTAGACGAACCATCCGATGATGAATCGCACTATGAGGATGAATATGCCTCTGACTCAGAGGGTGATCGTCCTATCAGAGTGATGACACAGGATGAAAGAATGGTGTTTGAGAAAGTTGTTAGTCGTAATCCGGTAATAGTTCAGTTTGAGAATCTTACCAATGCGGACAAAGCAATTGCTGACGGTGAGCCAGAGTATGATGGTGGTATTGATACAATGGGGGAAGAGCCGATAAAGGGGTTAGAATTCCGGTCTATGGATGAGTTGAAGATATGGCTGCAATAGTATTCCCTTCGTGTGCATCGTTGTCACACCCGGAAATTCACCAAAATTTTCAAAGCTAATTTGTGCATTAAATCCTTATCCAGGAATCAGTCGAGACACATAAATCGACAATTTGATAAACATAACCAAAACGTAATAATGATAAATACTTACAAACGAGGCATTTAATCCTCAAACAGAAGTAAACTGCAGTGGAATGGAAATCCTAGCGAAGCAGCAGCACCAAGCCCATAGGGAATTCAACTGGGGTATAAACCAAACACCAAATCTTCTCCTTCCACGTAAATCTTTACTTTGATGATTGTAATATAGTAATACTGAGTACCACCCATTGTACTCAACAAGCCACACTAGGAAATGCAAAATAATGCAATAGGATTTCAAAGAAAAGGCATAGTATGGCTTATTTGCATAAATAACATTTAAAACATTTGCATTTAAAATCACTGAAAAATAGTATAGTTTAATTACTAATCAATATTAAACCAATCACTGAATGGCACTGCAACGCAGTTCAGGCCCAAACCAAAACCCTCCAAACTGGAGCTATCAAGTTTCTATCATTTATCACCATTAATGAGTAGTGTGGGACTAATCATGAAAAAATTGCTAGGCCGCCCATTAACCACTGGCACGGCTATTCGAACAGTTTTACTCTGGCCAGACGTGTACCAATTTACCCACAAGACACGGTTCCACACATGTCACCATGCCCCGAAATACCACCATGGTACTACAAAGGAGGAAACCGTGACAAGACCTTTCATGCAACTCACCCAACAGAAAAGCCACCTGCTGAACCACCTGTCTATAGTAGGGTTGATTAGGTTCCTAGGCAGGGAGACGACTCAACGCCCAAAACATGGACTTATTGACAACTGTCATGGTGGTCTTATTGACACAGCCACAACACACCGTGGGGTCTCCTGTTGAACTTGCTACATGTCCGATCAAGCCATTACCCACTCTAGCTTGTGGTTAGTACGATATTGCTTCGCAACAAGTAGTTCACAAACCGGTCCTTAAATATCATGAGCATTACTAGCAACATAACCATTCCATGTGATCACAACCCGCCATTCAGTCAAGTTTTAGTAGGCAAGTTTATTTAACCAAGCACGACCATCCGTCGTGAAAATATAACCATTAATCATTAATTAATCATAAGTAAGTGAATAGTTCCCCACATAAAATGACGCTAAATTTTCTAGGCATGGCTAAGCAAAACCTAAATAATCTAGCTAGATCATTAAGTAGCCATCCAGCTAGTTAGTATTAATTACTCAGGATATCAAGGTACATGTATCAATAACAAAATGGCCATAATAATCAAGGAGTATAGGATTTATATTAAATACCCGTAATAATGACATTCCAAAACACTGCATGCAAAAAATAGATTTCACAAATGGGATTAACATGCTCAAGGGATTGTCATGTGACTTGTCTTGCAATTGAAAAAAGTCTTCAATAAGTCTTCCGAACTCTTTCGCGATCTTCACAATCTTTCGAAACAGCATAAATGACTCGACCACGCAAAACGAGGAAAAACACTAAGAAACTACAAATAAATAGTACATAAAAAGTACAAAAATAGGTAGATCATGATTTTAAATAAATTTAGGAAGAAGAACAGGTCAAATTGCAGTTCGGACGGAAAAGATACGGCCTTCGAAAGTTTGAATTTAGAGAAAATCCGAAAAGAAATAGAAAAGGACTATTCTCAGAATATTCCCTCAGAAATTAATTATCAAAGAATTTATTTTTGATAGAATATTAGAGTGGGACCCACTTTCATAGGCAGGGCTCTCATGGACTAGGTTCATAGACCAGGGAAACAGTGGGGATGGTGGACTAGGGTGAGATGACGGCCACATGGACATGGAGGATAAGGTGGAGGCTGATGTGGATTTAGGGCTGATGTGGTAGAGGGATTAGATTAAAGGGGATCCAACGGATGGAAATCGATCACGACCATCCAACGGTGGTGATCAGCTTAGGGTTTAACGTAGATTGGATGGATCGGATTAGCTCACAATGATCCGATGGTTGGGATTGTTTTAGGGAGTATGCAGAGGGGTCCGCATGTCATCTAGAGAGGAGAGAATGTGTGAGGCCCACATGTCGGCGGCCCAGGGCGATGGGAGCTTGCTCAACTGTCCATGGCGCCGCGTGGCAAGACCACGAGGTGCTCGACGGTGGCGGTCCGGGGAAAGTGGCGACCTTGGTCGGCGCAGCTAGGGCACCTCGACGATGACAGATTGGCGGCGACAGACGGCGGTGATCCGACAGAGTGGAGAGGGGAGGCGGGGTGCCGGGTTCGGAGGTAGATGACGACGATGATGCCGAGCCAAGGAAGTACAACGAGGCGGCGAGGGGGAAACAGTGCTCACCACTGCCGCAGGAACACGGAGACGATGACATCGGCGACGAACGGCCTGTGGCGACAGTCTGAAATCAGAGGCACGGCGGCAGCTCCAAAGGGCGACGGCGCTAGGGCACGGCAGCGGCACATAAGCGAGGGTGACGTGAGGCTAGGGCATAGAGGGCGAGGGGGTGGCGGCTATTTATGGCGGTGGTGGAGGCGGCGTGAGGTGGCGAAGTGGGCCGGGTTGGGGTGGTGGGCCGAGCCTAGGCAGAGCGGCGGTGATGTGGGCCAGCTGAGCGAGGTTGAGGGGAGCCCGGGCCCGAGGCGGCCTGGCCTCTAGTCGAAAAGAGAGAGGAGGAAAGGAGGAAGAAGAAGGCAGGGAGGAAGAAGATAGAAAAAGAAAAGAGAAAGGGGAAGAAAGGAAAAGAGAAAATGGAGGGAAAAAGAGGAAAAAGGGAAGGGCTTTCTGGAAATTTTCCAAAATTGTAAAATTGGAAGTTAGGGAATTCAAGGAATTATTGGAACGTTCGATTATTCAGAAATATACAGAATTATGGAATATTCCGAATATTGGGATATACATATATATATTTTTGCGAATCGAAAAAATGGGGGTATTTTTATGGAGAGTGGAAAATTGGAATATTTGGGGATTTCTAGAATATTGGAATACTTGGGATTATGGAGATTTGAGAAATCCGAGGATATTTCGATTATTGGGAATATCGAAATAATGCCACATGGAATATTACGGTAATTTGGGATTCAAAAATCCGAGAGTATTTTGGGGAAATGGGAAAATTGGAACATTAGGGATATTTGAGGAATAATTGAACTTCGAAATTATGGGTAATATTTTGGGATTCAAAAAGGGGGAATATTTTAGGGAATATTTGATTGCTCAAAATATCAAAATATTTTGAGAATCAAGAAATCGAGAGTATTTTATGGATGTCAGAATATTGGAATTATAGAGGTATCAACGGGAATATTTTATGGAGACTGAAATGGGACAAATCTTGGAATATTAGAGGATCTGGGTTTACTGGATTTCGAGAATCTCGGATCGGGTGTTCAAGGGGATTTTCCTAGATTCGGGTTTCTAGGATTTAGAAGTTCGAGAACGACACCAGGTATTAGAACAAGAGGGGAGAACGGGTCCAAGTCAAAAGAGAAAAGGATTGGACCAAAAACGACCCGAGATTGAGGAAAGAAAAGGAAGTTATTTCCTATTTATTTAATTACCGAAATGATCTTTATTACATTTAAAATTAATTCTAGAGCTCCGAAAATCCGAGAAAATTTCAGAGAGTTTATTAAATCATGGGGAATTTACCAAAAGCAAAAAACACCATGAAACAAAAGGTAAATTTATTGTTATAAATACTTAAATGCTTAAAATATTCCAACAAAACCTACGAGAATATAAAAGCATCCATGCATTAATTAAAATTTTAACTTGTGATTTTTAATATTGGAAATTTTCAAAATTTTATTCAAACACTTTCACAAACAATTTTTCTAGTGTATTTTTGTATTTCCATTACCCAATGTAATTTTTAATTATGGCAATTTTTCAGGGTGTGACAAATCCACCCCCTTACAGAAATCTCATCCTGAGATTTAGGGCGGCTAGAAAGAAAAGGGGTTTTGTTGATCTCCAATGCTTTCCTTCAAGCAACTTTCTTCTGGTGACAACTTTGAGAAGTCCATTCCTGTTGTCTGTCCTGGCAGTAATCTATATCTAAATCCATTTACCACAACCGGTGTCTCAAGACTTTACTAAACTCTCATGCTTGAATCTTTCTTGACTCGTGGGACCAAGTGTCCTTTATATCCAACGACTTCTTTAGGCTCGCAGATTATTCTGTTTGATGATCTTGGGTTTGATGATTCGATCGACTTCCAATTATGCCTGATCTCCTTGGTGACAGATCCAATTCAATTTAACTGTCCTTTTGTCGCTGGCGTTCCTCATACACTTGTTTGTTGTCGACGTGCCAATTTGCCGACTATGTACCCACTTATGGACGGTGTCGTGGCATTCCTGACCACTCTGATCCTCCTTGGTGGAACACTTCCCTCTTGCTACTGAATTTACTTTGTCTGGTTTCTTTGTCAATCACCTTTCTGCCTACCATCCTACTAACTTTCCTTAGTGTGCTCATACTTTAAGTTCTCCTAATAGTGTTGGAAATATTCATCTGTAACTTCCAGGGTCATTGTAGGTGTCTTGCCCGATAGCTACACCAACTACTTTAGTGGTTGCTGATCCATAGATCTATCTTTGTTTCACCGTTGCGTATGGCCTTTCAAGCTTCTCACTAGTTCCTCCAATAAGATTAACACGGATGGGTCCATAATTCAGTTTTAACTCAACTGTAAGTATCTGTTCACCCTTGTTTAACTAACTTGTATTGGTAAATGGGTCAAGCGCATTATTGTTTTGTCCTATCAATCACTTCTCAACTGATTGATCCATAGTCAAAATTCTTAAACCCTTATGTCAGTGCCTAGGTCCTCTTGAGTACTTGCTTAACTTCTCGATTTAGGATGGACCATCTGGCTTCCCAAGGTTTGTAGTTTTGACTCAATGTCTGTGATGGGGAGTTCTCCATGCTTCTGCTAAGCTTTAACTTGAATATCTTCCAGTCCTTTCTCTTAGGTTGCATTATGTCATCCTTTGTTCTCAGGTGGTCACCTTCTGAAACTCCTGATTATTACTTAAATGATCCAAGTCTTCCATTGGGATATGACTTAAAAGACTCTTCGTTCTCTGATATCTCGCTTAGCATTTGATTCCTTTTGTCTTTGATTTATGTCCTTGATGCTTTTGTCTTAGATACCATCTATTCGTATAGATAGGCTTAGCACCATAGTGACAATTGATACTATCCCTCGATGGCCTTCGGCATGGTGGCATGGCTACGACACCCAACGGCAAATGGGCGATGCGCCGGAGGGGGAATGGAGGCACCGATGAGAGGGAGGAGGGGAAAAAGAAGAAGACGGCGGCGGGTGGTAGTCTCGGGCTCACCAGTGTTGGGCGGAGGACGATGACAATGACCTCGGCGGTGACGGCTTAAGATATATTAGCAGCTGCGGCGATTGGAGAAAGCAGGGAAGGCACAGCACTTGGCGGTGGCGGTGGGATGGCGCGGGCGGCGGGCTATATATAGAGGGAGAGAGGGCTAGGGCGCAGGCGGCTATGGCGACGCAACACAGATTTCGGTGGCGGCAGTTGCACGAGGGGGTGGCGTGGCTCGGGGCTGGGTCGGGGCGACGGTGGCGGCAGTCTAGGCCTAGTTGGGGCGGCGGCTAGGGTAAGCTGGGTCGGGGCTAAGGTGGGAAGGCGCCGATGCAGCTTGGGCTGGCCAAAGGAGAGAGAAGGAGAAAGAAGGAAGAAGGCAGGAGGGAGAAAGAAGAAGAAGAAAAGAAAAAGAAAGAGGGGAAAAAGAGGAAAAAAACAGAAAAGGAAAAAGAAAAGGAGGAAAATTGGAAATTTGGATTTTAGGAAATTTTAGAATATAATCAAGATTAGCGAAGCATTCGAATATGGAAATATTTTTGGAATATTGGAATATCGGGAATTTTAGAATATGAGAGATTAAAGAATTCCATGGAATTTTATGATATTTCAATTATTGGGATATATATTAGGAAATCAAAAAAAATGGAAAATGTATCATGGGGATTTGGTTTATTTCAAAGGAATTGGGTTGATTGCAAGGAAATGGAATTTTCTTTGGGAATTAATTCCGACCTTTAGGGATTTGGAATTTTGGATATATCCAAGAATCTGGATTTTGGATTTGGAGGGATTTTTTTTTCTGGAACCAGACTTTCGAGGAATCAAGGATTTGGGAACGACACGAAACATATAAAGAGGATGGGAACCAAAGTTCAAGTTGAATAGAGAGATACCAAAGGAATTGGAACAGGAACGATCAGAAATTGGGAGAAGAATATAATTTTTTTCATTTAATTAATTACTGAAATGTTCTTTGTAACATTAAAATTAATTCTGGAGCTCTGAAAAATCAGCTCTGAAAAATCCAAGAAAATTTCAGAGAGTTTATTAAAGCATGGGGAATTTATCAGAAGCAAATCCCATCATGAAACAAAGAAAGTCCATTATTATAAATACTTGAATACTTAAAATATTCCAACCAACCCCATGGAATACAAATGCAACCAAGCACTAATTAGGCTTTAACTTGAAAATTTTTAATATTGAAAATTTAATATTTTATTTAAACACTTTCACAAACCTTTTTAGTGATTTCTTGTATTTTTATTTATCTATAATAATTTTTAATTAGAATGATTGTCAAGGTGTGACAGGCACTCAACTCAAAAAGTCAACCTAAAGACCAACAACGATGCAAACCAAAACTCAACATGTGGAATGTGACAAAACACAGCCAAACCATGCGCACCTGTAGAGTCAACACCAATAGACTAGGGACATATCAGCACTACATGGACGCTGAAAAAATTCAAAGAATTGGAGAAAAATGGAACGCCACCAGGCTTAGGGAGTATGTGATTTCACTGAGACAGAGATGAGGAACGGGACACTGGAAAAATACGCATTGTAGTTCTGATGGGCATTGGATTGGCATGAGAGTTGTGACCTATATTAGTACTCCCTCTGCTCCAAAATATATCTATCTTTAGCACTCAAATTTTGTTCTAAATATAGTTATTTTTTCTACTTCTCTCTCGTTTTAACCAATCATAATTATTTCTTATTTAATTTCTCTACCTATTTTCTTATCTCAATCAATCACAAACCATCTTCTATTTAATTTCATCTTTATCCTTGATCCCTGAAAAAAACTCTAAAAGTAACTATATATTGGGATGGAGGAGGTACTTACTGAAGACTATTTTTTGGCCAATCTTATATATGTCTTAAAAATTAAAATCCATTAAACAATAAGCATGGTATCTAAAATAAGGGGCACGCCAACGGGCATGCCAACTTTGTTTACTCTACCAATCTATCTATCTATCCTTCTAAAGCTGGCAGGTATCCTGCCAGCCGATTGGTCCAGATGGCCAAGTAGTTTGGCGAAGCGTGGTGCAATGAGAGTAGCGGTGTATGCTGTGATATATTTTAAGTGTGGCCTTGTGTCTTCTAGATCTCTCCCGTACATACGTATCCGCCTAGGCCAGTAGGTCAAACTCACTCGCACACACAACCCACTTGGCTAATCACGTTGGCCCGTGACGCTGGCGGTGCCGCGCCAGCCCACCTGGTGTGATAGGGGAAATATCCCCGTGAGCCCATCTTCTTATACTTTCCTTCTCTTCATTCTCTGTCTTCTTCCTTGTCGGCGCCTGAAAAACTTTGCGCCCGCAACGATTCTTTCACAAAATCGCATCGTTTGGAGTCCGATTTGAATTGCACTTGATTAGTGCTTCATCTCACAAGGTACCTCCCCCATTAGGACTAGAGATTGAAATTGATATATGAATGGTAATGATGGTGCATGTGAGTGGATCGGGGTAGATCGGAGTATATTATTCGTTAGTAGTAGTTTTTGGCAACGTTATTTATGTTGGGAATTCATTTTTTTTTGTGAAATATGTTAGTGTGATGTATTTGAGGGCATGCATGTAGTATATAGAGGGTTTTTGATGTTGTTACAACGATTAGATTGTCTTTGTGATCTCTTTTTTTATGCAAAAGTTGTTATATTGCAAGGAAGAATCGTTTGATGAGGTGTATTTGTTTTGCATGTTGGTATTATGTGGTTGTAGATGGACCGTGCTGTGCTTGTACATTCGGGTGGGACAATTAGTTCAAGTGGCTAGTTCGAGGAGATGAAAGTTGATGTGTTAGTGTTCGGGGCTCCTCCTACATGGTTAGAATTAGCCGATCAAATTCGGTCTAAATTAGGACATTTGGAACCCCTTGGTGCAATAAGAACGGAAGGGAGGTACGACGCAGGCATAGATTCAAGGGAACATTTTGTGATGATGCCTATATCATGCGAGTTGGAGTGGTCGACATATGTTACATGTGTGCAAGGTTCACAAGTTCGCTCTTTGGATGTTGTTGTAACAATGGGTGGGATAGATAGTGCCCCAACTCCTGTTGTGGGAAGCACTATATATAGTGACACAATGCAACAACACTACCGAATTAAACAAAAGACCTACTGTGAACGGGTGGGTCTATTCATCTAGGAATGAAAACGGTCGGAAACGATCAGGAAACACCCTAAACCATTTCCATAACCATATTATTTCTCGAAAATAGAATCGAAAATGGTAGGTCAGAAATGGAAATGATATCGGAGATATCAGGAAATCGGAAGCGGAACTATTCGATCGGAAACATGACGGTACTGGTCAAAAGCCGGTAATTTATGTAGGAAACAACGAACTATGACATCGCACATTTAAATAGCAATCTAGCATGATTGCATGAGTACAGTACAAATTCATACTCACTACATTCAACATAAATACGTACAACATGCATGGCAAATTGATAACTAATAATACGTTCACATATTCGATGATAGTTATAAATTTGATGACATATAACTAATTGATAAATTCATACTCACTCCATTCAACATAAATATTTGATTAGTTGGGCTAACCGGCTGAGGCAGGGAATGGGCATGGAGATAACTAGGGCCTGGAAAATTAGAGATAACTTAGGCTAGAAAAATTGGAGATAACTTGGGCCAGGGATGTTTATAAAAACGGTAATTTACCGGATTAGACAAACGGTAATTACTAAAAAAAATATGGTAACTGGGCAAAATGGTTGGTAAATGACCAAACCATTTCTGACACCATTTCCGTATTCTTCTACTTTTCCCGTTTCCGTTTCCGTTTCCGGATATTACCGTTTTCGTATTATTTAGTGGGTAAACTTCGGAAACGATAGCCGGTCGGCCAGTAATTACTGCTACCATTTTCATCCCTATATTCATCCCACGATTGAAGGTTTGGTTGACAGGTTTGCCTTCTGATCGTTGGTTCGCATTTCCATAGTCTATAAGTTACCCATTCATTTTTGTAATTTTAGGAACAACTACAACGAATGGATGCTGCACGTCAGTTCATTGAGAGTCCTGACTGGAGGAGGGATCCTTTCGCTGCCCTAATTCCACCATGGTGTGACCGTCTAATGTGCAAATGTGGTGATCCATGCAAACTCGTGACAGACGTAAGGGATGATATCCGTGGTAGGAGATAATTCCAATGTGCAAACATTGATGGGGCATGAATGATATCTCCCCAGTTGTTTAAATTTTTAACTTCCTTCACCTGCGTTATGCTTTAATGTCATAACCCGATTTTTCAAAAATTAAATAAATTAATTAATAATGGATTTTCTAGAATTTATATTAAATTTTAAAGCAAATTAATCAAGTGAATTAATGAGGAAAATAATATTTTCCTTAATTAATCATGGTTGGATTTATTTTTAATAAATTCTCCATGTCAAATAACACACTCTGGAATTTTCTTGAAATTTTTAGAGCAAAATAACTAATTTTAAAGCCACAAACATCATTTCAGCCATTATTTAAATTGAGAATCGAATTAAAAAGCCTTTCCTTATCTTGTGCCAAATCCGGCCCACTCCTTCCTCTGCGGCTTCGTCCTGTTTCTCTCCTTCCTCACCAAGCCGGCCTAGTCACCATCGGCCCGTTTTCTTTTCTTTTCCTTTCCTGCCGGCCTAGTAGCGCTCACCCTTTCCTTTCACTGGCAAGGTGGGCCCGCAGGTCAAATCGTCTTCAACTTCCCGCTCGGAATCCTCCCTCTCCCCGACACCAACTCTCATGCAAAATCTGGCTACCTCGAGTGGGTTTTTCCAAAATTGGTTGAGGGGAATTTATCCCCTTCACTTCCTATCTCTTTTCCCCCAAGATTCACAACAAATCTCGTAGAAATTGGCGTCGCCTTGACCTCTTGAAGCTTCGGGAGTCCAAGAAAAACCCTAACCGCCTTTGCAGCCGTATCCGAGCCGGTCTCCTCCACCTTCCTCTATAAATAGATTCCCCCAACCCCCTCGAGATATTCCGCTCCTTGCTGCGAAGCCGTCTCGTGCCCTAGCCCCCTCCCGCGCACGACTAGCTCCGCCGTTGCAACCGCCGCCTTCAGCCGGGCTTCGCCCGCCAATTCCGCCATTGCTGGTCGTCTCCACCACTGCGTCGCATCGCAGTGAAGAGTGGAACACCAACCGCCATCTCATTGAAGCCAAAGCCCATCGGAAGACCGTTGCCACAGGGAACCCGAGGTTATCTACCGCCAAAAGCTCACCGCCTGAGTCTCTCGTCATCATCTGTCCTTGTGAGAGCATTGGTAAGCATAGCCGTGAGCTCCTCTACCTCCCAGTGCCCTCGCCTTGCTCCATCGTGCCGCCGTTCGTCGGCGACCATTGGGGTCTGAGCCGCCGCTCCTCTCCAGCGAGCTCGTGTCAATGTGGCGCTGAGTCATCGTCCCCTTCAGCCGCTAGCTTTGCCGTCCCTTTCTCCATGGCCGCCCGCGTGGCATCAAGCATGGTTAGATCCGGCCAGGAGTAATCCTAACTATCCGATCCTATCCGATCAATCCCGGCCATCCAACCCCCCCCCCCCCCCAAGATTCGATCTCAGCTATTCATCGCCCTTGATTCAATCTGAGACATTTGATCCCTTTAGATCTAATCCGAGCTGTTGATCCCCTCCACCCATCAATCCTAGTCGTCCGATCTTATTTGATTAGATCTGAGCCGTCGATTTACTGTGGATTCCCTCTATGGACCGAGTCCATGGTAGACCGAGCTCCTCCTTCCTATGACATGTGGGTCCCACTTGTCAGTGGCCTCAACCATCCTCTCTCCTCGGCTGATGTCATAATCTTTCTTTTTCAATACAACAATAAATGTAAATGATGCAATAAGTCTATTTAATCCTTTTAAATAGGCTTTAATTGGATTATATCTTGTAAAATTCGTAACTAATTCATACGAACTCGGAATGAGGTCATTCAAGTCTCAAAATTTATCTAAAATCAAGATCTACAAGTTTGTGTACTTTTTATGTACTATTTATTTGGAATTTCTTAGTGTTTTTCTCATTTTGCGTGTAATCGTGTAGTTTCACCGTTCTGAAAGAGCGCGAAGTTCGAGGAAGAGTTTCAAAGATCAACTGAAGATTTTTCTATTGGAAGGCAAGTCACACAACAATCCCCTTGAGCATGTTGAACCCAATTGTCAAAACTATTTTGTTTTAAAGTTATTGCATGCCAATTTTGGAATGTCATTATTATGGGTTAATATTATTAGTCCTATATTTCTCAATTATGGCCATGATTTGCAATTGATACCTTTATCTCGATACCTGGGATGATTAATATTGACTAGCTAGATGTCTAAATTATTGATCTAGCTAGAATAATTAGGTTTTCTTAGCCCTGCTTAGAAACATTAGCATCATTTTATGTGGGATAACTATGCATTCACTTATGACTAATAAATGATTCATGGCTATATTTTCACGACGGTTGATCATGGTTGGTTAATTAAATGTGCCAACTAAAACAAGACTAATAGTGGGCTATGAGCACATGGAATAATGGTGTTGCTAGCGGTGTTCATGACAATTAAGGACCAGTTCGTGAGTTACTGTTGTGAAGCAATACCTATACTAACCACAAGCTAGGATGGGTAATGGCGGGATTTGAAGTGTGATGCATTCAACAGGAGGCACCAGGGCGTGTTTGTGGCAGTGGTAAGTCCACACATGGTAGTCATAAGTCCATGAATTTGGGCGTTGAGCCGTCTAGCGGGAAGGCACTTGATCACTCCAATCGGAGACTGGAGACTTGGCGGGCGGCACTCCTATTAGGCGAGTTACATGGATGGTCCTGTCACAACTTCTTTCTGAGGTACTGTGGTGGTATTGAGGTGCATGGTAACATATTGTGGAGTTGTGTCTTGTGGGTAAAATGGTACACCTCTGTCACGCCAAGAAATTCGCTACCGAAATTTGGAACATTAATGTGTATTAAACCTCTGCCCAGGAAAGCCAGGGTACATAAATCCAAGTTGCCATACAGAGTGTCTTACAAACAGAGTAAATGTATATTACATAAATGTAGCGGAAAAGGTAAAACGGAGTCTATAAACATCTGGCCGAGCAGCCGCTTCCATCCCACAGGCACCTTGATGGCGGAGCCAGCCTATTCCTCAGGATGATCCTCGTTGGACACGTTCTCCAACACTGAGAGGGAGAAAAGGGAGCAAGGCTGAGTACCACCCACAGTAGTCAACAAATCACACCCACAAACATGCATATGCACAGGGTGCAAAGATGGGCTAGGGTTTATTTGCAGAAAAGCCTTTGCAAACGGTAGTAGTTCGCAAACCTTAAAAAGTTGATTTATTTAACAATATTAATTCTCCACTGATTAACGTTACACCACGTTAACCAGGCCCAACCATTCCCAACTGATTGATGCTACACCACGTCAACCAGTCTCCACTGGTGAACGCTACACCACGTTCACCAGACACCTCCGGTTACCGTTACACCACGATAACTGGTCTCCACTGATTAACGTTACACCACGTTAACTAGTCACCACTGGACAACATTACACCACGCTGACCAGCTTTTCCTGATCAACGCTACACCACGTTGACCAGGCCGCGCTGATGGAAGTTACACCACGACCACCAGGCGTCACTGATGAGAGTTACACCACACTCACCAGTCTCCACCGAGTAGCGTTACACCACGCTAACCGGTCATCCCCGATCAACTCAACCATGTTGATCGGACTCGACACCTTCCATCACACTAGTTTTATGAAACCAGATTAATTATCAAGGGTGAGACTAATCACGGTGAGTCTTGGCCAATGTGCCCATGACCGCGGGCGCGGCTATTCGAATAGATTTACTCTGATCAGAGGTGTGCAACTGTACACACAAGACACAGCCCCACACACGTTCCTGTGTGCCAGTACATCACCACGATGTCCCATGAGAGGCTGTGACAGGACCGTTCACGAAACCCCTCCCTAACCATCCACACCACGCTGAGGTTGCACCTGCCGACAGGGCACGCCATATTGGCCAGGCTACCCCCCTTGCGCCACGGTGAATCCGGCAGCCGATCAACCCTACCCCGGGTCGACCCAACTCCATCCCGCTCACCCTCTTCTTCGGTGCCTAGGAGAGGAAGAAGAAATGCTTCAAGCCCAGCCGTTACCCATGCTGGCTTGTGGAAAGTACGGGAAGTTGCCCAAGTGGTTCCCGTGAACCAGTCCTTAATTGCCATGGGTGTGACAAGTAAAACCATACAGCCATAGCCCACCATTTGGTTCAAATTTTAATAATTTAACATCAGCCTATCCAGGATTCCATTCTTGCAACATAGAGTCGAATTATATGAAAAGAGAGTATTTAAAACCCATGTGAGCTATGTTGCTAAGCATGGCTAAGCATTCCTCATAATAGTAATTTAATCATATTGTAAACCAGGTGACAAGGATTCAGATCACAAAGCTAAGGCAAAGTCATAACATTGCATAGGTTGTAGCCCACCCACATGAAATAAAGAAATAATGTAGTTTATTTGAGTAAACAAAGCAATTTAGCGAAAAACGGGTACAAAGTGATCAAGGTAACAGTGCGACTTGCCTTTCTTCGGCTCAAGGTACCCTGCTACGATCTCGAAGTACGCAGGAGAATTACCGGCGTCGGATTCTACAACAAACAATACATAAACAATTAAAAACAGTACATGTGGGCCAACAAACATGGGCTGAAAGTATTTTTAATGAATTCTTGGCATTTTTCTAGATTTAATGAAATTTGAATGGGCTTAAATGGAATTCGTATGAATTAATTATAATTTATTGAAGTTTTCTGCTATTTTTAGTGTAAATATAATTAACAGGCGATTTATTGCGCATTAAACCGATTTATGGCATCACCCGAGAGAGAGGCGGCACCGACCAGCGGGCCCCACCAGTCTGCGGCGCATAGAGGCGGGTGCACGGTGGACCAAGTCCACCGCGGCCGGAAGCGGGCGCACCACGTGGCGCCACCACGGGCGACCACGTGGGCGAGCGAGCGGGCGGCCCCGATCTGCCACCCGGCAGATCGGACGGCCCCGGGGAACGGCGGCCGAAGCCGGCCGTCCCGAGCGGGGAGCAGTGGCGTGCACGCGACCAGATGGTCGCCGGCGGCGACCACACGGCGTGGCGGCGACCGCACGGAGGGGTGAATTGGAACAGGAAAACAGAGGGGGTCCTCACCAGCGGCTCGCGATGGCGAGCGACGGTACGAAGATGACGGCGGCGACAAAAAAGCGGTGGAGGCTTCGGGATGACGTCGGCGACGATGCTCCGACGGCGGCGAACGAGCGAGAGGCGGTTGCCGAGGCGTCCTGGAGGATAAGGAGGACGGAAGAGGAGTTAGGGCGGAGAATGGAGACGCGGCGTGGCGGGAAATGCTGGCCGGAGAGGAGACAGAGAGCCGAAACCCACCGTGCGCGAGGGCGAGGCGTCCCGGCGAGTCTCGGCTTCCACGGCGTGGCGGGAAATGCCGGCTGAAGAGTAGACAGAGAGCCTAAATCCACCGTGCGCGAGGGCGAGGCGTCTCAGCGAGTCTCGGCTTCCACGGAGTGGCGGCCGAGGCGCGGCGCGGCATGGCGGAGGTGATGGCGGCGGCGGTGTGGCTCGGTGGCGTCTGGAACGGTGGCGAGCGACGGTCGGAGTCGACGAAAAGTGGCGGGGCTTGGGTGCGCAGTGGTGAGGGGGTTCTAGGGCACGGGGAAGCTCGGAGTGTTGGGGAGAAGGTGGAGGAGAGGGTGGAGAGGCTTTTTATGCACTCGAATGGGAGAGATCGAGGCCGAACGGCTCCAACCGTGCACGGGAGAGTGGGTGGCGGCGTGGAGATCGTGCGCGTGATTCGCGAGAGAGAGGGGACGTGGACGCCGGAGAACTCGGGGAGTGGGCGTGGACTTGGTCCCGCTCCGTTTGAACCAGAGGCGAGCGCGGGAGGAGGCGCGCACGGGCGCTGATCGGATGGCTGAGGGGATTTTTCCCCTGCGCCCGATTTGGACGGAGGAGGGAGACGATGCTGACAGGCAGGCCCGGCCTATCAGCAGGAGGCACGCGGGCGATCAACCCGACGAGCGGGGCCCAGCGCACAGAGAGAGAGCGAGCGGGAGGCAACCGCGTGGGATGGGCCAGCCCAGCGCGGGGAGAGGGAGGCTGGGGAGAAGCAGACCGGCGGGTGCGCACGGGGTGGCGGCACAGAAGCGGGCCGATGGCCCAGAAGGAGAAAAAAGAGAAAGAAAAAGGGAAAAAGAATTCCCAGGGTGATTTTAATTTCAGTGAACGTTTTTGATTTATTAAAAATAGCTTCGGTGCTTTGAAAATTTCACTAAAAATCCAGTTAATGTATTTCGGCACAGGGAATATAAGAAAAATATTCTCGGCCATAATAATTGTAACATACCAGAATTTCGACTTTCAAAATTCTAACCCAAAACAAATTAACAAAAAGACCTCGAAAGTAAAATCCTATACTTTCCAAACTAGGGAGCAACGATACGAGGTTTTAACCAAGTTAAAATACCTTAGGAGTGCATAAAGATTTTAGGAGTTAACTTACAAGAAATAGAAAATGTAATATGACTAACTATGTATAAATAAAAGTTTGACATAAAATATGGAGATAAATAAATTATTACCATTTCATGTGCATACTCTTTATTTGGATTGTTTTTGGATCTTAAAGTGCATTTTCATAATAGGATGCATATACATTTGTATAGCCTAAATAATTTCTAAGGAGAATAGGTCTAACATAAAATTATGAAAAAAATTCCTATGAGCACTTCACAACACATTAAGTCTTCTGAGAAAGTTTCACAATTTTTTCACCTCCACAAATACTTCAATAAAATCCCTCAATTCAGCTAAACTAGGAAGCTAGCTAAAAATGAATAGGTATACTTCTAAAATTCACCAAATGAAAATGAAGAATAATTAGACAGATCCCTTTTGCAAAAGTGTGTGCCAACATGAACCCTACCACCAGGAATTTTGGTTTAATTTATCTCCCAAATAAAACACATAAAATGATAAGAGCAAAGCACTGGAGAAATAAATGAAACTGCAGAAAAACTGGATCAACCACCCTACTTTGCAAATTCGCCAAAAATAAACCAGATCACTTCTAGCAATTAAATTTGGTCAGCAGGTTAACCACATCATCCTCTATATCCAGTAATTTTTACCAAATTTTATAAATTCAATAAGTGTCTCAAATAAATACTCTTATTTCAGCAATACAGAAAAACTTTCACCTGCAGACAGCCTACTTGACACTTTTGCCAGAATTAATCCATCAATCACATTCTCACCAAAATTTACGATAACCTGGATTATATTGTAAAATAATTACAGTAAAAATTTAAGTACAATATTCACAAATATTGAACATAAAATAATAGGACAAAGCTCACTGACTCAGACTAGTGCACAGCAGAAACTGCTTTTTGGCCGAACTTTGCCATTTTCTCCAGAGAAATCCACAAGTCCCACAACTCTGAATTTTGGCACAGAGCTAGCCAATACCACCTACTGCCCACAGCAATTTTTCCATAATTTATATCCCTTATTAACCTACTGAAATCACAGATGCAAGACAGCTGTCCATACAGCTCACAACACTTAATCTCTAGAGATTTCTCCTCTCTCAAGTCACTGCCCAGTGGGACCCACAAGACCAGGGCCCACTTGTAAGCCATAGCATAGCATGGGATAGTGTGATGCACCAGAAAATTCACCCACACTCCTCCACTCCTCCTAGACCATCACTACTTGGACCCACAAGCCATAGAGTAAATCTAGCTAAATATGAGTAGAACCTTATTGCCTTACATGTGGGACCCACCTTGACTACTGTGCAATGGGAGCACCTCAGCACTGCATGAGCCAACGTGTCAGCCTCCTGTTCTCCCTCTCCTTCACAACACACAGAGGCACAGAGTGACCTAGATGAGCTCCACCATGGGAAAACCTTGGTCATTTCGCCTCAGAACACGCCAGCCATCTCTCCTTTTTCTTCTCTCCACGTTCCCACCGGAGGAACCCACAGAGACCCCAAGGATCACCGGCGGCAACCTTATTTGCCCCTCTACCAAAGGTGTTCGATCGGTCCCGGCCAACGCCGGTGAGCTCCATCCTTTCTAAGCTTCGGGAACATGATCTATACCTTCTGACCGTTCCATTTTTGCACTTGGTTGCCCTAGGATCACCGGTCGAAGCCACCGTATTTCGCTTTCTGCTCTGCAGCGCCGCCGCCAGCGTCATCTCGCCGTTCCGGCCACCTTGGAGCAATCCTGACCGAGCCACCTCACCTCCAGCGTCGCCGCACCCCCAAAAGACCGCCAGCCGAAGGAATCGGGATATAGCACAGTGTACCGGGAGATTGACGTCGTCTTCTTCCCCTCCGGTCAATCCGCCGCTGCCGCCATTTCGTCCTCTGTGTCACAGGCTGACCGAAGAGAGCCGCCGTCGTGAGCCGAGAATATCCCCGCCCGCCGAGCTAGTTTGCTGTTGTTCTACCGTTGCCCGCCACTTCTCCAACCCTTGAAGCCAGTTGGTAAGCTCCCTAGAGTTCTAAGATAGTGCCTGCATACATCAGTTTCACCAGCCCGAGCCCGTGGCCTCTTCTGCATCACTGACCCGAACGGCATCGCCGCCTTTACTCGCCAGTAGCACTGTTCCGGCCACCGCCGGCGATGAGAAGACCATCTATAGCTTCGCCCGAGACTTCTCTTCACTTCCTCTTTTGGTTGCACCGTCTGAAACACCGCCGTTCACCATCGCCGCCGCCGAGAAGCTCGCTGGCTCAGTCCTCCTCTGTTTCACCCCACCGGACCATCCTCTCCGTGTTCGGACGGTCCGATCCGTTGTCGCCGGCTCTGCTCTTTGCCTCGCCGGACCATCCTCTCCTGGAACGGACGGTCCATTCCATTATCTCGCCGCCTAGTCCATTTGCCGCCTGCTCTGCTCTGTCTCTCTGACGAGAAGGTCCCACCTGGAAGAGAAATAAGAAAAGAAGAAAGAATTAGAAAAATGTTAAACTGAAATATTTTTCCAACAGAAAAATATGCAAACTTCAGAAATTTATAACTAAATCATTTCAACTCCAAATTGGACGAAACAAAATTTGTTGGAATCACAAAATTATGAACTTTATTTTTGTTGCTTGAAATCTGAATAACCAGTACCTAAAATGTCTCAAAAATAATATAAAGGATACAATACATAACTCATATGCAAATTTAGTTATTTCATCTTTACCTTAAATCAAGGTTTAGTAAATTCATAAAATGTTGGTCTTTTCTGAAGTGAACTAAAACTAAAATTCATTTACATAAAAGACACTCATACGAAACTTAAAATAGGTAAATATATAAATTAGTATATAGAACATGTATTAACTTCTAAAATGTATAAGAAATTCATATTAACTCCATATAATATGAAACTAATGTTGTTAGCTTCAAAATATTCTACTCTTTAATTCTGAAAACAGAAGATTAGCTAAAACTAGTATGAAAACACTTTTATGATTAATGCAAAAGATAAATATTTTGTATAGGATACAAAAGGGAGAATAATTTCTAAAAATCACAGAAACTTTATTTTAACCCTATATGAGTTACACCCAAATGGCAATAAGTTCACAGCATATCCTTCTCTAAATATAAAATTATATATTCGTAGAAACATAGTTCTAAAAAACATGTATATTAAATTATATGTATAAATACCGTATAGAAGCTTAAAACTTATAAAATTAATATCTCCAAATTGCAAAATAATAAAATAGAAATTTCTTCACTAAAAATCATACAAAGTCAGTACCAAACCATTGTATAAGTTTCACACATATGAAAATAACTTCAATTATGACCTCATATCGTATTCAGACGTATTTTCGTATAGAACTCGTAAAATTCATAACTCTTAAATAGAACGTGATAAAATAGAAATTCCTTCACCTAAATTCACTTTAGACCAGTAGCAACCTAAGGAATAAATCTCATGCATATTAGAGCATTTTGGATTTTTCGCATTATTTGCTATTTATACGATTGTACGATGATTTTCTTTTAGAGAACGAATTCGATATCGGTGAAGAAGTGAAATAGTTGGTATCCGAGTACTCAAGAGTAAGGCAAGTATTCTCCCCTCCTCCTTGAATAATTTGAATCCTATGTTTTGGGGAATGAAATGTGTTGTTTGTAAAATTGCATGCGTATTTGTAACTATCGGTATTTAAATTATGGAAAATGGTAGTTATAACCTATTAGTTGCACGACCCACCTTAGAACTTGAATTCCTTGCTGTTTGTAACCTTAGGGATGGTTATAGCACTTCAATTGTACTCAAATGGGTTTATATTTTATTGTTATGCTTTCATATGCTTAGCCCTGCTTAGTGACATGCTAAACAGTAAAGTGATCATTATATACCTTTGGAAATGGGAATTTTATAACTTCTGGACAGAGGTGAAGCCTCTGATTATTTGTGAACTAAAATGATGAAAAACCTGATTTTAGACTTGGGCGGCAAGTGGTGTGCATATGGAGTAGTTGCACACCGATAGGGGGAGTGTTTGCCCGGGTCGATTAAGGACCAAACTCAGTGTCATTCCTCATGTTAAACAGTACAACCACATGTGCTAGTATGGGATAGTCATAGCGGATTAAGTTACTTAATGTTTAGCCTTACATTTTGGTAGGCTGAGTAGTAGGGGCAGTGCCTACGACTGTACTGTAGGGCTGTTCAGAGGAGCTACCTATGTGAACCATGAGGGACTGTGATCACCTCATGGGGTAGGCGTCTAAGTTTGTCCAATACAACGTTGTGTGCCTCGTGGGGAGCCGGGTAGGCAGATTCCCACGGCACTGGGTTTAAGGCGTGGGCTCGCCACCCACGGCATCGGTTTGCAACCCGATGCGGAGTAACACACCTCGTGCTAGTGCAAGGCTAAATGTTAGGTAATGTAAAAGCTGTGTTGTGACCTTTAGACCGCATTCAACGTGAAGAGTGTGGTGGTACCGACGGGTACCGACAACTAGAGCGTAGCCGTTTGGCTTTATCACATCATGTGGGTAACGATGTACAAACTCTGCAGAGTCAAAACTAATCGGTTAGCCGTGCTCACGGTCATGAGCGGCATGGTTGTGTCCATTGAGTATAGATTTATGCTTTGAAATGTGTTTATGAAATTGGGATGAGGATTGGTGATTTATGAATTATTATGCTTATGGTGACTTGTTGCCGAGGAGGGCACAAGCAGGAAAATTATTATATCGATCACTTCCATAATTGTTATACCTGTTTCTAATGTTTTATTAAGTACCGTTGCAAATGGTTGTGAACTAAAATTAGCTTTATGCAAAACTGAACCCACAAATAGCCTTCCCTTGATTTAGAACTTGCATGTATTGTAGGATTGACATTGCTAGTACATTATTTCGGTAATGTACTGACTCTTGCTTGTATGATTTTAATCCTTTGCTATAGGTTGAGTGCTACGGGAATTCATTGCTTCTTCAGGATTGATTCTTTAAGGGTCTACCCTAGTCGGATTGCTGTGGTATGGGTAGACAAGCTTCCGCTGAATCATATTATTTGGCCTTTCGGCCTATGTAATCTTAGTTGTATCTAAGTTTATTTCATTTATAATTGTATACCCTATGTTTGTATACCATTGTAGAGATGAAAGTGTGGACTAGCAATTTTCCTGGGGCTAGTCTGCATGAGTATAGGCTTAGAACAGTTGAGATACATGGAGAGTAGTTCAACCGTAGACCATGTACTCAGAGATATGCATCGTGTTTGGTCTCCACCTTCGTATGGTTTGATGGGCATATCTCGCCGTGCGAACTGGTGTAACTATTCTTCCAAATATCTCTTGTGTTTTTAGCCTGGTGTTCGGTTGTTTTGCATTATATTTGGTGATTTGTATGACAAAGCTGCGATGAGGTTGGATGGTTACAGTTTTATTTAGCTTTCTCTTGAGATCCCATCCAACTAGATATTTCACGTTGTCGTACCAATTACCTCTTATAGTGCAGAATAATCGGGTGCCCACAATAATTTATTATTTTGCATTTTACATCTTTAATTATTTTTCTTTGGGTATTTTCTCAGGTATTATTTAATGTGGTTAATATCAGGGTGTGACAAAGCTACCCCCTTAAACAGAATCTCGTCCCCGAGATTCGGAAGTGCTGGCAAAGAAGTGGGGATAGGCGGACTTCAATTCGTCTTCTTGTTCCCAAGTGGCTTCTTCTTCTGAGTGGTGGCTCCACTGTACCTTGCAGAATCTGATTACCCTGCTCCTGGTGTTTCTCTCACTGATTTCCAGAATCCGTATTGGCTTCTCCACATAGGTGAGGTCTTCCTAGATCTCGATCTGTTCCGGGTCTGCCTGTTCTGCTGGTATTCTCAGACACTTCTTCAGTTGTGACACATGAAACACGTCGTGTATACCCGTCATCGAAGCTGGAAGGCTCAACTGATATGCCACTTCACCTTTTTGGGCTAGCACTTGGTAAGGTCCCACGAAGCGTGGTGCTAGCTTCCCTTTGGTTTGGAACCTATTACCCCGCGGATGTGTGACACGAAGATACACATAGTTCCTTCCTCGAAGCTTAGGTCCGCGACGGTTGTCAGCAACTTTTCTTCTGGATTGAAGCCGTTCTTTAACAGTATCTATGCCACCTCTCTCTGCTGCTTTTGAGTGCGTCGGTTCCAAATACCTGGCGTTCACCTTTTGGTGCCATGGGCCCCGGGTATACTCATGACAAGCATATGGGCCTACCGGATAGAGAGGGCCTAGCCTTGTGATTAGAGATATAGCTAGATTCGCAGACTCGTCTTGTATAGAAAGGAATATACAGTCCTAGTTGGGGTGCGTTATATCTCTAAGGGGAGATCTCCTAGTCGTAATCCGATGGGGACTCCTACCTTGTAACCTTGTCCCCCAGTATATAAGGGGAGGCAGGGCGCCCCATGGGGGCAGGTGCACACAAGTTCATCAGAACTACCACCGTATATCCTCAAAGGAATACATACAAACTGGACGTAGGGTATTACCTCACATCGAGGGCCTGAACCAGTATAAAATCTCCATGTGTTCCTTTGCAATCCACCGAGTTTCCATCCGCCGACTAGCCCCATATATTTATTGCCGGTGTAAAACATCGACAGTTGGCGCGCCAGGTAGGGGCTCGGCGCGATCTACATCTACAAGCTCGATGGATCCAGCAACCAATGTCGACGGCGGCAAACTCTCCCCCGGAGATACAATTGCATTCAGAAGCCTCGACTTCGCCGCCGACCAGATCGGCAATCTCACCTTGGCTGACACGGACCCGATCCAACCGGCCGAGGAACCAGCCGACTCCGCGCCAGTCGGCCTACACGATGCTGCAGCAATCTCTCACGACATGCTGCGGTGATCTCCCATACGCCCGAGCCCAGGGACAACTCTTCCTTTCAGTGTTCGACTCGGACTCGGTTTTGAGCCGGCCGAGGTCGGGCCGAGAAGGAAAGAGATCGTCAATTTCCCGTTCGGACTCGGAGACGCCGCGGATATCTACAATCTACATCCGACGCGGCAAACCCGATCCCCTGGAGTTCGACTCGGATACGGCCCCGAGCCGCTCGAGATCGGATCTAGGGAGGTCGGAGTTACACTCATCCCCATCAATCATCCCGACTTCGACTCGAAGTCGGACTCCGACTTCCAGTCGGACTACGACTCTAAGTCGGATAGCAGCTCGGCAAGCTTCTCTCCGCCACGAGAAATCTTCATGGCATCCAAAGGCTCTACTCCTACTCAGGAATCACGCCGACTACATGAACAGCAAGTGGAGGAGGCCCGCCGACTGCGAGAACAACAAGAGGAAGAAGCAAGACGCCTGCGCGCCCGCAACGACGATCTACGCAGAGCCGGGCGGACTGCTCAGCAGCAAATCCTCCAAACCCGAGTCGGCGACCACGATGTGTTCGTTACTCCACAACAGAACATCGTGGCCGCCGCAACCCTCTTGGACACGATCCAGCTTGGGCCTGATCACCAGGCCACCCCGACCATCGCAAGGATAAAAGCCCTGCTTACCGCTGCTGCATGTCAGCAGCACCAACAGTCGGGTGATACCCTCATACCGACCAACCGGTCGACATTCCCAACAGCAGTCTCGTCTACCTCAAAGCGACGCCGAGCGGCTGGCTCTAGTCAGCTGCATACGGAGGCACATCAGACGTCACTCGGCAGCCCCAACGACAATCGGCGACGTCAAAGCAACCGTCGGGATGATCAGGACCTTCGAGGCCGACAACGACGTGATCTTCGGCAGGACATCAATGCTCGACACCACGAACGAGAAGAAGACAAGCAACGCCAATTGGAAGACGAGAACGAGCATTTCGGCCTCCATCACGAGCGGTTTTGCCGCCGTAGTCGGGGTCGGAGTCCTCATGAAGACGAAGGCATACCGGCCTTCACTCAGGTGCTACAACAGGTCGACTGGCCATCGAGTTTCAAGCCTATAGGCATCAACAAATATGATGGCAAGACCAATCCTGAGTCCTGGCTCACGGTCTACACTCTGGCGATTCGAGCAGCTGGGGGAAATCAGAAAGTCATGGCTAACTACCTCCCAGTCGCTTTAGCCGACTCGGCGAGGACATGGCTAACAGGACTTCCCAAGCAATCAATCGGCTCCTGGGGAGAACTCCGGGAACGCTTCATCACCAACTTCCAGGGAACATACGAGAGGCCATCTTCCGAGCATGACTTATATCAGTTGCATCAAAGGAAGAACGAGTCTCTTCGTGACTTCATCAAGAGGTTCTCTGAGAAGAAAAATTCGATCCCAAACATCAAGGATGAGGTCGTCATCGCCGCCTTTCGAAAAGGAGTCAAAGACACCTCGTTCATCGACAAATTCACTCGGAAGCCTCCCAACTCTGTCAAAGCTCTATTCAACATGGCGAACAAGTACGCCGACTCAGCCCATGCTGTTGCTGAGGCCCTTGAAGATAAAAAGGCATCCTGACAGAAGAAGCGGGAGGGCACCAACGACGCGGTCCCGACTAAAGCCGGGAATCGCAAACGCAAGTCAGACGGCTTCATTGTGGTAGTCGGCCACAATCGTCTTCGACTTTCAACAACTGAAGATTATCAAAACAACAAGTGACATGCTCGGGGGCTCACAAGCTCAAACGCAAGGATGGCATCCCCACTCCGAAATACCGAACAGCTAAGTCGCTTCCTGATAAATATTTCTTCACTCGGCCTTGCCAATGCCGCTTACACCTAATAGGTGCACAAGCTGCACTCTTCTCTGTTTTTGCTCTTAAATGATTGCAAAAGTACTCAAGTAGCATAAATCCTAATCCGTGAAACTTTGCTCCATGAAAGACGAACTCAAGTCACCCAAAACGCGTGTCTGGGAAAGAGCCATGAGCCAACTCCCGACGCTAGGGGGCTATGACTAGTCGGGCAGAGTGCTTAAACGTAAGGGGTCAACTACTCGGGGAAATTAATATCAATAAGAGGAAGAACATGAATTTACATGTATTGTAAAATACATTTTATTCGGATAATTGTTTTCATCATCAGATGCTACTTATCCGATATCTTTATATTGCAGGCCCAGCTCCGGATACACGTGACAGGAACTCAGGGCTGCGAGCCTATCTCCTACGCTCGGGGGCTGGACAAGTCTGCCAAAATACACTCGGGATGCCCCATGAGGGCTACTTACCGAGTACTTGCGCCAGTCGGGATGTCATCTTCCCCGGCTACGCTCCATGTGAGCTGACAACCGACTTCCGGCACTAGTCGGGGGTCGTATATCACTCGGCTGGGTGAGGTACGCCCCATGAGGGTCGCTAGCCGAATCCTATGCTAATGCAAGGTTCGGGTACCTCGCTTGGCTATAACTCTATTGGGTAGGGTATGCCCCATGAGGGTCGCTAGCCGAATCCTGTGCTAATGCAAGGTTCGGGTACCCTGCTCGGCTCTTCTGAAGTCAGAGAAGACTTACATCGTCAAAGCGCATCCGGAGTTCTCATGCACTGCGTCACACCTGAGGAGGGCAAGCAGATCCTACAACATACCTGCTTGGGCACCTGTGGCAACCAGGCTGCATCCAGAACATAAGTCAGAAAGGCTTGCAAATAAGGATTTCTCTGGCTGATTGCGGTTACCGACACCAAAAAACTCATCCTGACATGCGATGGATGAGACTTCTATAAAGCTATGCCGGATAGGTCGGCCCAGACTGGCTTATTTGATAGCAGCCACCAAGATATGAGTTCCTACAGTAGCATGCTCCATGTGGGCCGCCCGCAGGCTGAGTTGAAATTATAGCGCTGGTGCTACCAATAGGAGCCGATGAGGTAAATAGATATGCTTCATGAGAGCCTTATTGCTAAACATATATGTTTGGGTATCTGTTTTATCCACCAGGTCTCGAGGATATATCCTTACAAGGATCACAAGCTGGTCTTCATTAAAATTGGGGATGCAGGTATCTTTCTCGAGTACACCTGACCACGAGATGGATTTATTTTCATAAAGTGGTACTCGGCCCATATGCTTGGCCACCAGTTGCCATGAGCGACATTATTCCAGCCGACATGACGCTGAAGAGTCTAACTCTCGAGTAGTACACTACTCGGGAGAGACTATAAACCTTCTTTTCCTGCTGACATGACGCGGATGAGTCTAACTTTCGAGTAGTACACTACTCGGGAGAGACTATAAAATTCTCATTCCCGCTGACATGATGCGGAGGAGTCTTAACTTTCGAGTAGTATACTACTCGGGAAAGACTATAAACATTCTTCCAGCTGACGAGCTGAAGAGTCTAACTTCCGAATGGGACGCCACTCGGGAAAGACTATAAACCCTTTTCCAGCTAACATGAAGCTGACGAGTCTAATTTTCGAGTAATATATTACTTGGGAAAGACTATAAATAATCATCCCGGCTGACATGATGCCGACGAGTCTGATTTTCGAGTAGTATACTACTCGGGAAAGACTATAAACACCCCCTTTCCAGCTGACATGACGCTGAAGAGTCCCATATACGAATAGCATCCTATTCGGCAAGACTATAAACATACATTCCGACTGACATGAAGTCGAAGAGTCCTACATACGAGTAGTTCCCTACTCGGCAAGACTATAAATTATATTCCGGTTGACACGATACCGAAGAGTCTCATATACCAGTAGTAATCTACTCGGGAAAGACTACAAGGTTAAAGATCTTTGACTTCATGTTTAATTGTTTTCACAATTAAGCACAAAGTCGGGGGCTACACCTAATAGGTGCGCCTATTCGGTGCACACTATTCCAACATCTACATCGAGCCCTTCATAGCCTCGCTGCCAGCTGACATGAAGCAGGACTCGGGAGAAGCAGCACTCAGACAAAGAGCACTCGGGAGCAATGCACTCGGGAAGACTTCACCGTGGAGGATGAGCACTTGGCATCAGCTGTGACTCAACTATGAAGGTCTCGGGGGCTACTGTGGGTGCCATGGGCCCCGGGTACCTCATGACAAGCATATGGGCCACTCGGATAGAGGATGGGCCTAGCCTTGTGATTAGAGATATAGCTAGATTCGGCAGACTTCGCCTTGTATAGAAAGGAATATACAGTCCTAGTCGGGTGCGTTATATCTCTAAGGGGAGATCTCCTAGTCGTAATCCGATGGGGACTCCTACCTTGTAACCTTGTCCCCCAGTATATAAGGGGAGGCAGGGCGCCCCATGGGGGCAGGTGCACACAAGTTCATCAGAACTACCACCGTATATCCTCAAAGGAATACATACAAACTGGACGTAGGGTATTACCTCACATCGAGGGCCTGAACCAGTATAAAATCTCCATGTGTTCCTTTGCAATCCACCGAGTTTCCATCCGCCGACTAGCCCCATATATTTATTGCCGGTGTAAAACATCGACACCTGTCTAATCCCAGAAAAGGGGTGTGCGGCACTTCCTGCCATACAGAGCTTCAAACGGTGCCATCCGCAAGCTGGCCTGGTTGCTGTTGTTGTACGAGAACTCTGTGTACGGTAAGCTCTTATCCCATGTTCCTCCGAAGTCTAGTGCGCAAGCCCTCAGCATGTCCTCCAATATCTGATTGACTCTTTCAGTCTGACCATCTGTTTGTGGATGATATGTCGTGCTGAAGTTCAGTCTGGTTCCCAATTCTGCTTGTAACTTCTGCCAAAACTTGGAAGTGAATTGGCTACCATGGTCGGAGACGATCCTCTTGGGTACTCCGTGTAAACACATTATGCAAGCCATATACAGTTCCACCAGTTTCTTACCCGAGTATGTTGTATTCACGGGGATGAAATGCGCAACCTTGGTGAGTCGGTCCATGATCACCTAGATTGAGTCGTACCCCGAGGATGTGCGGGGCAAACCGGTGATAAAATCCATCTCGATCTCTTCCCACTTCCACTCTGGGACCTTGAGTGGCTATAGCAGTCCAGCAGGCCATTGGTGTTCTGCTTTGACTCGCTGACACACATCACAAAGTGCCACGAATTCGGCGATTTCCCTTCTCATGCTGGCCCACCAAAACTTAGTTCTAAGATCTTGGTACATCTTTGTGCTTCCGGGATGAATGGAATACTGCGTCTCATGGGCCTCCGGGAGTATTAGGTCTTTGAGTTCTTTGTTCTCTGGAATGCATAAACGTTCCCCCATCCATACTGTCCCGTTTTCATCTTCCGTAAAACCCTGAGCTTTTCCGACTCTCATGTTCTTCTTAAGTTCTTGGATTTCTGGATCATTCGCTTGTGCCTCGCGGACTTGATCAAAAAGTGTGGGTTGAGCCTCTAGTGCTGCCACGAATTCATGTTCGACAATGCCCAGATTCAAGCGTTCAAATTCCTGCTGCATTTCCTTGTACAATGCCTCTGCTCGAGCGGTGTTGCAATAGCTTTTCCTGCTCAAGGCGTCTGCCACGACATTGGCTTTCCCTGGGTGGTAATGTATCCCCACGTCATAGTCCTTAATCAGTTCCAGCCACCTTCTTTGGCGGAGGTTCAGATCAAGCTGGGTGAATATATACTTCAAGCTCTTGTGGTCTGTATAAATCTCACTACGGTTACCGATGAGGTAATACCGCCAAATCTTTAGAGCATGGACCACTGCGGCCAATTCCAGGTCGTGTGTTGGGTAGTTGCCCTCATGAGGGCATAATTGGCGCGATGCATAAGCTACAACTCTGCCTTCCTGCATCAATACGCACCCTAACCCTTGGCGGGATGCATCATAGTATACCTGGAAATCTTTCTTGGGATCTGGTAAGATTAGAACCGGTGCTGAAACCAACTTCTTCTTAAGTTCTTCAAAGCTGTGATTGCACTCAGAGGTCCAGACAAACTTCACATCCTTCTTCAGTAGTTGCGTCATAGGTTTGGCAATCTTCAAGAAATTCTCAATGAACAGGTGGTAGTACCCCGCAAGTCCAAGAAAACTCCGCACTTGTGTCACTGTCTTAGGCGGTTTCCAAATAGTGACGGATTCCACGTTCATCGGGTCCATGGCAACTCCCTGGGCGGTGATGATGTGTTCGAGGAACTGCACTTCTCTTAGCCAGAAGTCGCACTTGCTGAACTTGACGTACAACTGGTGCTCTCTCAACTTCTCAAGAACCAAACGAAGATGTTGCTCATGCTCTTCCGTTGACTTCGAGTAGATCAAGATGTCGTCGATGAACACTACCACAAACTTATCCAGGAACTCCATGAATACCTTGTTCATTAGATTCATGAAGAAAGCGGGTGCATTTGTCAGTCCGAAGGACATAACCGTGCACTCATACAGTACATACCGCGTGGTGAAGGCTGTCTTCGGTATATCCTCTTCTCGAATTCTCAGCTGATGATAGCCTGATCACAGGTCTATCTTGGAGAAAATGGTGGCACCCTCCAATTGGTCGAAAAGATCATCAATCCTCGGCAGAGGGTATTTGTTCTTGATGGTGACATCGTTTAGTGCGCGGTAGTCCACGCACATCCATTTTGTCTTGTCCTTCTTTTCCACGAAGATGACTGGCGCTCCACAAGGTGATGTGCTTGGTCAGATATATCCCTTCTGTAGCAAATCGTCGACCTGCTTCTTGACTTCCGCCATCTCGTTTGGTGCCATTCTGTAAGGCCTCTTGTATATTGGCGCTGTTCCAGGTGCCAAGTCGATCCTGAATTCAATTTCCCTTTCTGGTGGCATCCCTGGTAGGTCTTCTGGAAACACATCTTGGTATTCCTTCACTATTGGAATGTCCTCTATCCTCCTTTCTGGCTTCGTCCCACCTTCCGACAGATGCTTTGCTGCGACTTGATTCAAGCTTGCTTCTTGATGCAGCGGCACGGGTGACTTGAAACTAACCACCTTTCCTTCTGAATTGGTTACTGTTACAGTGCGGTCTTCGTAGTTGATCACCCCTTTGTGTCGGGTCAACCACTCCATTCCTAGGATGACATCTAGGTCTTTGGATTCCAAGAGGATAAGATTGGCTAGAAAAGGTGATCCTTGGATCTTTATGCTCACTGAAGGGCTATAGTGAGCGGTTACCATGTGATTCCCAGGTGTTTGAACCCTCATGGGGATTTTGAGTTCCACTACCTTTATCCCATGTGCCCCCACAAATTTCTTGGATATAAAAGAATTTGTTGCACCAGAATAAAAAAGTACGGTAGCAGGTATTGAGTTCACAAGAAACGTACCCAATACCACTTCCGGTGCGGTCTGTGCCTCTTCCACAGAGACATGGTTGACGCGCCCCTTCATCACCTGCTGATTGGCGTTGGGGTGCTGGGGAGCTGTGGGTCTAGGTCCCATTCGCCTCGGCTTTGGACACTTGTCGGCGAAGTGGCCTAGTTCATTACAGTTGTAGCAGACGTAGCTCTTGCCTCCGTTGTCTTTCTGTGCCTGACCCTGCTGCACTGGCGCCATTAATGGGCGTGGGGCGGACTGACGGTTGTATTGCCCGCTGTTGCTGTTGCTGCTGCCTCTGGAGTGTCCCGGGTGGAACGGGCGCTGTTGACGGACAATCATGGTGGCCGGTCCACCCTGCTGACCCAACATCATCCACGGCCTCTGAGGCTGTCCTTGGTGTGTCCGGAACTGGGCAGCCTTCCTCTTGCGGTCCACCTTGTGGTGCTGGCTTTCTTGGCGGATCACCTTATCCACCAGCTTCTCGAAGTCTGGGTAATTGCTTGAGAGGAGCTGGTTGGTCAGCTCGTTATTTAATCCGTCCAAGAACCTCTCTTGTCTCTCCGTGTCAGTGCGGACATCCTCCGGCGCGTAGCGCGCCAGCCAGTTGATTTCATGGAGGTATTCTGTGACCGTCCGGTTCCCTTGGATCAAGTCTCTGAACTCTCTTTTCTTCTGTGCCACAATCCCCGCCGGAATTTGCGACTTCTGGAAATTGTAGTAGAATTCTGCCCATGTGATTTCCGTGGTAATAGTGCAGGTCACCAGGAAGTTGTCCCACCAAGCTGATGCAGGACCTTGGAGTTGGTGGGTAGTGAAAGCGACCTTCTCTTGGTCGGTGCACTGGAGGAGGTTGAGCTTCTTCTCAATCGCCAAAAGCCAGTCGTTGGCATCAATGGGGTTGGGGGTGCTGGAGAAAGTTGGCAGCCTGACCCTCAGGAACTTCGACAGTTTGGACGGAGGGGCAACAGCCGGGTTGTGAGGTTGCTGGTGTTGCTGTTGCAAATTGTTCTGTTGAATCTGCTGCATCATCAGTGCCATCATCTGGTTCTGGTTGGCCAGAACCTGTGCCAATGTTGGGTTCTCCGGTAGCGGTGGTGGCACGTGATTGGGTACTCCATGGTTCTGAGGTGCTCTGTCTCGCTGGTTGGTGGCGCTGGCGTCACTGGCAGCACGGGTGCCGCTTCTTGTGTTCACCATCTGAAGGGGAGAGTAGAGGAAGGGAAGGAGAAAAACAGGTGGCTCAGAAATAGGAGTGATGATTAAGTGGCTGAATTAAATTCACTGAACTTTTTGGTTTGGAAACATAGGGAAAATTAGTTCAACTCCTAATTACGGTGGACATACCACAACAGACGGTATGCCACCACTAACCCCAAACAAAACAAACATTCTAACATTACAACTAAACAGGAAATCAAACTAGGAAAAACGACGAAACTAAGGGTGGCGCGTCTAATGCTCCGAGCGACTCCTGCGATCATCAGAGTCATACTCCGGCTCCTGCTCGTTGCCGACCTCATCATCCGTGCGGCTCCTGGATCCGCCCACGTAATCCACACTTCCGTGGGCTGCAGAACTGGCCTCGCTACGGGTGCGAGACCTGCTGAAGGAGCTGATGTCATCGGTGGAGGTGAAGCCCCCGTGGATGCTGGTGCCTCCATGAGAGCTGTCGTCGCCAGACGACGCGTTGATCCATCCACCCGTCGGTGCTGGCACAGGGGCTGGAGCTGGTGCAGGCGCTAGAGCTGGTGGGGGTGGTGGTGCATGTGGCCCGTTCCTGGGAGCCAACTGAACACGCACCGGAGGAAGAGTCCCCACCGGGTGGCGGCTGTCCCTTCAATTCCACGACCTCCTTCTTCAGGCGGTCGATCTGGTTTTGGAGTCCCATAATGGTCATCTTGTTGGCATCCTCCCGATCGTGAGCTGCACGCACCCAGTTGGCGTGCATATAATCCATGGCCAACATCACCCGCCTCATGTGGACAATGGTGGTGTCATTCTCATTATCTGCTAGCTGAAAGGCACTGTAGGTCTGATAGTGCACCCGGCATGGAAGGTAGCGGTAAGCAGTGGTGCGGAGGGTAGCATGGTGCCTCCGACGTAGCTCTCCAATCAGGCGGAAAGCGGCCTCCTAGCAGGCGTGACTGAAGGTGCGCCCACCAACCTCAACCTCCATAGCAGGCAGGAGGTACATCTCGCTGGGTAACTCCAAGCGAACCCGGTGTGGGAGCTCACCCTCCATGGGCTCCATAGCAGTGTACTCTGGGGCATGGTTGTACCCTAAGGTGAAAGTCATCATCCGAAGCTCCTCCACAACACCACCCATGTCTGTGCCACGCTGGTTAGGGAGGTTGTCCATCTATAGAAGACAAGGAGGGGAATCAATATATGCTCAGATCCAAATAAATAAATAGTAAATAATTTAGAAACAACAACGATTTTATGCAGTAAATAATTTTGTAAGTAAATTTTGAGTCTGACAAAATATCATCGTGAAATCAAATGATGTAGAATAAGAATTTTCATAGCAGTTGCAAAGAAAATAAAAATTATTTCATACATGCCGTAAATCACACCTTCCCCTAAGATCAACCAGTGTTTTCCCAAAATTTGGACAACTCTGCTAACCCATGAATAAAAATTTTAATTCCAAATTTGACTTGACACAAATTTTCCATCGAATAAATGGCCAAGATTTTACCCCAACCCGAAAATGAATTCCCACTTTTCCCAAAATAACTCCAACTATAAGAAGCATATGCAAGTGAGAATTTCAGAGGGCTCTTAGGGTTTCCATTTGGCTGGTCCTACGGTCAAGCTTAGCTCTGATACCAACTTGTCATGCCCAGAAATTCGCTAGCGAAATTCTGAACATTAATGTGTATTAAACCCCTGCCCAGGAAAGCCAGGGTACACAAATCCAAGTTGCCATACAGAGTGTCTTACAAACAGAGTAAATGTATATTACATAAATGCAGCGGAAAAGGTAAAACAGAGTCTATAAACATCTGGCCGAGCAGCCGCTTCCATCCCACAGGCACCTTGATGGTGGAGCTAGCCTATTCCTCAGGATGATCCTTGTTGGACACGTTCTCCAACACTGAGAAGGGGAAAAGGGAGCAAGGCTGAGTCTCACCCACAGTACTCAACAAATCACACCCACAAACATGCATATGCACAGGGTGCAAAGATGGGCTAGGGTTTATTTGCATAAAAGCCTTTGCAAACGGTAGTAGTTCGCAAACCTTAAAAAGTTGATTTATTTAACAATATTAATTCTCCACTGATTAACGTTACACCACGTTAACCAGGCCCAACCATTCCCAACTGATTGACGCTACACCACGTCAACCAGCCTCCACTGGTGAACACTACACCACGTTCACCAGACACCTCCGGTTACCGTTACACCACGATAACCGGTCTCCACTGATTAACGTTACACCACGTTAACCAGTCACCACTGGACAACGTTACACCACGCTGACCAGCTTTTCCCGATCAATGCTACACCACGTTGACCAGGCCGCGCTAATGGAAGTTACACCACGACCACTAGGCGTCACTGATGAGAGTTACACCACACTCACCAGTCTCCACCGACTAGCGTTACACCACGCTAACCGGTCATCCCCGATCAACTCAACCACGTTGACCAGACTCGACACCTTCCACCACACTAGTTTTATGAAACCAGATTAATTATCTAGGGTGAGACTAATCACGGTGAGTCTTGGCCAATGTGCCCATGACCGCGGGCGAGGCTATTCGAATAGATTTACTCTGATCAGAGGTGTACAACTGTACCCACAAGACATAGCTCCACACACGTTCCCGTGTGCCAGTACATCACCACGATGTCCCGTGAGAGGCTGTGATAGGACCGTTCACGAAACCCCTCCCTAACCATCCACACCACGCTGAGGTTGCACTTGCCGACAGGGCACGCCATATTGGCCAGGCTACCCCCCTTGCACCACGGTGAATCCGGCAGCCGATCAACCCTACCCCGGGCCGACCCAACTCCATCCCGCTCACCCTCTTCTTCGGTGCCTAGGAGAGGAAGAAGAAACGCTTCAAGCCCAGCCGTTGCCCACGCTGGCTTGTGGAAAGCACGGGAAGTTGCCCAAGTGGTTCCCGTGAACCGGTCCTTAATTGCCGTGGGTGTGACAAGCAAAACCATACACCCATAGCCCACCATTTGGTTCAAATTTTAATAATTTAACATCAGCCTATCCAGGATTCCATTCTTGCAGCATAGAGTTGAATTATCTAAAAAGATATTATTTAAAACCCATGTGAGCTATGTTGCTTAGCATGGCTAAGCATTCCTAAGAATAGTAATTTAATCATATTGTAAACCAGGTGACAAGGATTCAGATCACAAAGCTAAGGCAAAGTCATAACATTGCATAGGTTGTAGCCCACCTACATGAAATATAGAAATAATGCAGTTTATTTGAGTAAACAAAGCAATTTAGCAAAAAATGGGTACAAAGTGATCAAGGTAATAGTGCGACTTGCCTTGCTCTGGCTCAAGGTACTCTGCTACGATCTCGAAGTACGCAGGAGAATTACCGGCGTCGGATTCTACAACAAACAATACATAAACAATTAAAAACAGTACATGTGGGCCAACAAACATGGGCTGAAAGTATTTTTAATGAATTCTTGGCATTTTTCTGGATTTAATGAAATTTGAATGGGCTTAAACGGAGTTTGTATGAATTAGTTATGATTTATTGAAGTTTTCTGCTATTTTTAGTGTAAATATAATTAACAGGCGATTTATTGTGCATTAAACTGATTTATGGCGTCACCCGAGAGAGAGGTGGCGCCGACCAGTGTGCCCCACCGGTCAGTGGCGCACAGAGGCGGGCGCACGGTGGACCAAGTCCACCGTGGCCGGAAGCGGGCGCACCACGTGGCGCCACCGCGGGCAACCACGCGAGCGAGCGAGCGGGTGGCCCCGATCTGCCACCCGACAGATCAGACGGCCCCAGGGAACGGCAGCCGAAGCCGGCCGTCCCGAGCGGGAGGCGGCGGCGTGCACAAGACCCGATGGTCGCCGGCGGCGACCACACGGCGTGGCAGCGACCGCACGGAGGGGCGAATTGGAACGGGAAAACGGAGGGGGTCCCTCACCAGCGGCTCACGATGGCGGTGACAAAAAAGCGGCGAAGGCTTCGGGATGACGTCGGCGACGATGCTCCGACGGTGGCGAACGATCGAGAGGCGGTTGCCGAGGCGTCCTGGAGGATGAGGAGGACGGAAGAGGAGTTAGGGCGGAGAATGGAGATGTGGCACGGTGGGAAATGCCGTCCGGAGAGGAGACAGAGAGCTGAAACCCACCGTGCGCGAGGGCGAGGCATTCCGGCCAGTCTCGGCTTCCACGGAGTGGCGGCCGAGGCGTGGCGCGGCACGGCGGAGGTGATGGCAGTGGCGGTGTGGCTCGGTGGCATCTGGAACGGCGGCGAGCGACGGCCGGAGTCGGCGAAAAGCGGCGGGGCTCTGGTGCGTGGTGGTGAGGGGGTTCTAGGGCACGGGAAAGCTCGGAGTGTTGGGGAAAAGGTGGAGGAGAGGGCAGAGAGGCTTTTTATGCACTCGGCTGGGAGAGATCAAGGCCGAACGGCTCCAACCGTGCACGGGAGAGTGGGTGGCGGCGTGGAGATCGTGCGCGTGATTCACGAGAGAGAGGGGACGTGGACGCTAGAGAACTCGGGGAGTGGGCGCGGACTCGGTCCTACTCCATTTGAACCAGAGGCGAGCGCGGGAGGAGGCGGACGCGGGCGCTGATCGGACGGCGGAGGGGATTTTTCCCCTCCGCCCGATTTGGACGGAGGACGGAGACGATGCTGACAGGCGGGCCCGGCCTGTTAGCGGGAGGCGCGCGGGCGAGCGACCCGACGAGCGGGGCCCAGCACACAGAGAGAGAGCGAGCAGGAGGCAGGCGCGCGGGATGGGCCGGCCCAGCATGGGGATAGGGAGGCTGGAGAGAAGCAGGCCGGCGGGCGCGCGCGGGGTGGTGGCACAGAAGCGGGCCGACGGCCCAGAAGGAGAAAAAGAGAAAAGAAAAAGGGAAAAGAATTCCCAGGGTGATTTTAATTTCAGTGAACATTTTTGATTTATTAAAAATAGCTCCGGTGCTTATAAAATTTCACTAAAAATCCAGTTAATGTATTTTGGCACAGGGAATATAAGAAAAATATTCCCGGCCATGATAATTTATTATTTTGCATTTTACATCTTTAATTAATTCCTCTAGCCTTTTAAAATTATTTTTCTCAGGGTATTTTCTCATGTATTATTTAATGTGGTTAATATCAAGGTGTGACAACCTCTAACTTGAGTAAAACTATTCGAATAGCCCTGTCGATGGTTATGGGCGGCCTAGCAATATTTTTCATGATTAGTCCACACTATTCATTAAGAGTGTTGTTTGGTGATTGGTTAATGCTGATAATAATCGAATTATACTGTTTTTGAAATGCTTCTAAATGCAAATGTTTTAAATGCTATTTATGGAAATGAGCTTTATTATGCCATCCTTGGAATCCCGTTGCATTACATTGCATTCCGGTGTGGCTTGTTAAGTACGGTGGGTGGTACTCGGTCTTGCAATATTACCATCATCAGAGTGAAGATTTGCGAGGAAGGAGAATGTTTTGATATTTGGCTTATACCCCAGTTGAGCTGCCTGTGGGCTTGGTGCTAAAACTTCTCTAGGATTACCGTTCCGCAGCAGTTTTCTTCTGTGTGAGGACTAAGTGCCTCTTTTGTAAGTATTTATTATTATTTCTCTTTGATTATGTTTATCAAATTGTCGATTTGTGTACCTCGGCTGATTCCTGGATGAGGTTTTAACGCATAAATTAGCTTTGGAAATTTATAGTGAATTTTCGGGCGTGACATTTACACAGCAATAATACATTCTATGTTGACTATGTTGACAGACATATCGAAGGATTTGTGGCTTCATTGAATGGGTCGATATGGAAAATCCTAAGAGCGATGGATCATGGCCATATTCCCCTAGTGAAACAAGACAACAATACATGAGGCGAAAACAAGAGTACGAAAGCCACATGGATGCTGAACACTTAGACTGGAGGAACAATCCTTTAGAACTTCCTAAATGGCGAGATTGTCCGAAGTGCGCGTGTGGAGATCTTTGCCAGGTGGTGAAATCTGTAAGGCAACTACGTTAGGGCAAAGACTCTTTGTCTGTCCAAACATTGTGGATGACGACTTCGTCGTAAGTGCCTGTCATATTTATTTGACATCAATCACTAAGTTCACTAGATTTATATCTAATTGTAAATTTATTTCAACATGAAGAGAAAAGGAAGTGACAATTCGTAAAATAGATCGACACCGTGAGACCATTTTCGGATGGAGGCAGGATCCAACAGCCCGAAACAATGATCCAATGCATGCAAGCCAAGGTGGAATACGAAGTACGATTGCAGAGAGGGGCCCGATAGCCGCACTAGAGTAGTGGAAAGCGAGAAGCATTCAAATAAACTTCTACGGACATACACCAGTACTGTACTTATCCGCTATCCGACACTATGCTCTATGTTTGCCACATAACAAAGGGTACTTCAATTACTATCAATCACTTCGTCGTATTAAATATCTTCTCAAGCATAAGTAAATACTATGAACTATGTCAGTTGTCTTTTACATCTTTCAACACAGGTAATAGTTCAAATCGTGACAGCGCAAAACATAGAGCGTAGTGTCGGATAGATACTTTAGGCCATCGCAAACACATGGAATGCTAATGCAATTCAAATTAAATAAATAAGTTCACCAATCAACTAAAGATGGCATGTGCATGACAATTCATAACGAAATGTCTGTAATTTCCGATATTACATGCCTTAGGAAAATTTAAATATGTCCTTAACGATACTTGATAAGACATCACCCTACTGGGTACATCGAGCATATTTCCCCTTCCTCGCTGCATCCGGCCCAGCTTCACGCGCGCGTTGTGCCCTTGCCTGCTTCCTCTCCCTTTCAGCCTCTCTCTCTCTCTTCCTTCTCCTTATGTTCTTTTTCCGCAATCCTCTTTTGCTCTTCCCCCCACTTAGCTTCTGCCGCCCAAGCTTGTTCAAGACGCTCCCTGTGCTATTCTTGTGACTTGAGAAGAAACTCCACGTCTTTGGGACGGACCTCCGTATCTATCTACTCCACAAAGTCACATAGAGGCAGAGGTGGCTTAGGTGCCTACACAAGTGACAACAAATTAGCAAATGTGGACAATAATATGAACAAGCAGTAACACAAAAATTACCTCTAATGGTTTTTTCAACTTTTCTTTTTTCCTTTTGGTTGTGGCTTCTCTAGGGAGTATGCGTAGTTGCCGCACATACAATACCTTTGGCGGTATGAGTAATCGATATCGCTAATCACAAACTTGCACTTGTCGCTGCACCAATAGATGGGACGAGGAACGTCAACTGAAAGATATAACCCTTTGCATCCATCTGAAATGTCTTAAAAAATTGTACTACACGATCAAATTATTCTACAAAACATGACAAATTTATATGAATATAACATAATGAACAAACCATCAAAACATTACGGTCTCTCAAATAAAATATCCGACCACTAATCACAATAATAAAAGTTCTAAATGGATTCTACCTTTCGAAAAAATACAATGTGAACACAAAAACATTCCATAAGGACCTTCAATCCAAATCTAATCACACTAACAATACCGATACTTACTCCAATATACCCCTAATCGATCTGATCTACTACTACTACACTACATTTTTCATCCAATGCCTCGAAAAAATACGAAATTGTAAACCCTAACCAAATGAACAACTAGAAAAAAGATGCAAACATACTTATTTACCTTAAGGGATTCGAGAAACAACAATTTCCCTTCAAGACAATGGTACTTTGCATTAGAACCAAAAGATTTCTTGTTGCATCGTTAGTCTTCTAACCTTGGTGGTGTGTGATAGGATTGAATGAGATGGGAAAAGGAGTGAAGGGAGGAAGGGAAGGGAAAGGAAGGAAAGGAAAGGAAGGAAGGAGGAAGAAGATGGGCTAGCTTAGGCGAAGGGGATATTTCCCCTGCCACGCCAACGAAAGTAGCGCTGCAACTGCCATGCCAGCCTGCCAGGCATGGCAGGCTGGTCCACGTTTGTCGATGTTTTACACCGGCAATATAACTATAGGGCTACTCGGCGAGGGGAAACTCGATGGATTGCAGAGGAACACGAAGGGATTTTATACTGGTTCAGGCCCTCAATGTGAGGTAATACCCTACGTCCAGTTGTGGTGTTATTCCTCTGAGGTATTATGGTGATCGATGATCTTCTGATCTCTTCTGCCCTCAAGGGGCGCCCTGCCTCCCCTTATATACTAGGGGGTAGGGGTACAGGATAAGGATCCCAACCAGATACGGCCAAGGGATTTCCTTCTTAGAGATAGAAACTTACCCGACTAAAATTATGCTTTCCTTATTGTACAAGGCAAAGTCTGTCGGGTGCTATCTTATCTCTAACTACATGATTCGGCCCATCCTCTATCCGAGTGGCCCATATGCTGGTGGTGAGGTACCCGGGGCCCATGGCCTCCATAGTAGCCCCTGAGACCTTCATAGTTGAGTCACAGCTGATGCCAAGTGCTCATCCTCCACGGTGAAGATTGCCCGAGTGCGATGCTCCCGAGTACTCTTTGTCCGAGTGAGTCTTCTTCCCGAGTCCTGCTTCATGTCAGCTGGCAGCGAGGCTATGAAGGGCTTCATGTAGATGTATGAATAGTGTGCACCGAATAGGCGCACCTATTAGGTGTAGCCCCCGACTTTGTGCTTAATTGTGAAGACAATTAAACATAAAGTCAAAGATCTTTAACCTGATAGTCTTTCCCGAGTAGTATACTACTGGTATATAAGACTCTTCGGTATCATGTCAACCGGAATAAACTTTATAGTCTTGCCGAGTAGGGAACCGCTCGTATGTAGGACTCTTCGACTTCATGTCTGTCGGAACGTGCGTTTATAGTCTTGCCGAGTAAGATGCTACTCGTATATGGGACTCTTCAGCTTCATGTCAGCTAGAAAGAGGGGGTTTATAGTCTTTCCCGAGTGGCGTCCCACCTAGAAGTTAGACTCCTCCGCATCATGTCAGCGGGAATAAGAAATTTATAGTCTCTCCCGAGTAGTGCACTACTCGGAAGTTAGACTCTTCAGCGTCATATCGGCTGGAATAATGTTGCTCATGGCAACTGATGGCCACGCATGTAGGCTGAGTACCACTTTATGAAAATAAATCCATGGTGTGGTCAGGTGTTCCAAGCCCCCAAACGCTTTTCCCCCAAATCTCTCCGCCCCCAACCATGTCGAAAGCTTCGGATCCTACGGGTACGCTGGGGAATGCCTAGCCGACTTTGGATTGCGGCACGGTGAAACTGAAGCTACTGGAGAAACAACTGAAGTTGCCAAGCCAGGAGGTGATCCATTGGCGGTCGGCTAAGGGTGAGTCAGTCCCAAATCCCCGATCCAGCGGAACTGTATTATTTGCTTCTTTTTTCGACAGGGGTTTGTGCCTTCCCTCTTCTGTGTTCTTCCACCGTATCCTTGACTTCTACGAGTTAGAGTTGGTGAATTTGAATCCCAACTCGATTCTTCAAATCTCCATATTTGTTACTCTCTGTGAGTGTTTTTTGGGTGTGGAACTCCATTTTAATTTCTTTAGACATCTGTTCCACATCAAACCCCAGCCCTCCAAGAATAATATCAATGTGATTGGGGGGCTGGTCTCCAGTTGAGGAGTGATGGGAAGAAAACATATCTTGATCTCTCCTTGAAATCTTCCTTGAAAGGCTGGCACAAGGAGTGGTTCTATTGCGCAGATCTGGCACCCTCCTTGCGTCCATTCACGGGCTTGCCGCCGGTAGTTTCCCCAAATTGGTCATCAGAGCCAACCTTTGAGGAGATGGGCCAAGTACACCAGTTGCTGGGGAAGTTAGATGAGCTTAAGGGAACTGGCCTGACTGGGCCTTGGGTGGCCCGATGTTTCTTGACTCGGCGCGTCCAGCCGCTGAAGCTGAGGAGATCGTTCGGCTGGGATTTTCAGGGCAAATATGACCCTGACCGAGTAAGCCACGAGTCGGCCGACCCACACAAGGTGACCGAGACCCTGTTTGGTTTCTTCTCCAACGGGGTGATCAAGACTGAAGACGAGATATGCCGGATCGCGGCTTATAGCTTCCTCCGGCCCCGTCCCAAGGTAATCTTTGTCCTTCTTTTGTGACGAATGCCTGTGGGCTTGTATCTGCAATTGCCCAACGTTATGTGATATATGTTATTGAATCTTCTGTAGGAATGCGAGGAGTTCGATGAGGACTCCCGCCCGTTGTCGGTCGTCAAATCGAAGAAGAGGCCGAGGAGCCCCCTTGCTACCCAGCTCGACTCTAAAAGAGCGGGGAAAAAGCCTGTTCTTTATCGGGGCGAGGGGGCCATGACGCCGCATGCCATGGCGGGAAGTCTGAAGATAAAGGACACCGCCACCGTGGCACCCAGGCGATCAAGTCCTAGGTTGGGTCCAGTATGGCCGAGCTCGACATTGCCGAGTCCGAGAAAAGCACCGCCGAGTAGACGGTCCGAGCAGGCGCCACCAAGCACACAAGTGCCCGAGTCAGCCACGCCACCAATGGGGCCGCCTCCAATTGCCACGCCACCGCCGACTGCATCGCCGACCAGATCGACCACCGGGAGTATCGCTCCGCTGGAACCCGGATCGCCCGGCGGGAAATTCAAGTTCTTCAAGAGGTAAGCTGCTCTGGATCTTATGAGATTCTTGTCTGTTGTGGTAGTATTTTGATGTCTGTTTTACCATGCAGGAAGCGTGCCAATATCGATCTCAAAGAGACCGCTCCGACCGCTCCACTTGAAGAGCCTGTTCCAGCCGAGCTGGCGCCCGCGAGCACACCCGCTGAGCCGGTGGCCATCCTAGTCATGGAGACTGAGGTGGTCCCGACTGTGGGGCCACTAGTGCCGCCTGACCAAGGGGCGGTTACTGAGGTCACTGCCCTAGCCCCTGAGTCGATGCCCGCTGTCGAGGCTGTTGCCGGAGCCCCCGAGTCGACCCCCGAGGCCGCAGGGGACACCGGCATGGGGGCCAAGACCCCGTCGCCGTCATGGTCATCGTCGTCGTTGTCGCCGCCGCCGGAGATCCCGAACCTTCCCCGGATTGAAGCCCCTCCGCGTACGTTCCCCTGGATGTTCACCTGGACGGCGCTTGATGGAACCACGAAGAGATTCAAGCTCAATGAGACTGCGGCGAAAAGGGAACGCGAAGGCTTGCTTCGCGCAGCCATTGCCGGATCCCAGGGGGTTCGGGTATGACTATTGCAGTGGAGTCTTGGTGGTCTTCTTGTTCTGACGTCTGACTCCGCTTTTGGCTTGTTTTCTCCCTGAACAGAAGCTTGTTGATCATAATGAGGAGATGACTGAGATCCTAATCGAAATGGCCCCCCATCTTGCGGAATTGGAGCAGCTCCGGGCATCGAAAGCTGAGATGGTGGAGCGCCACGCGGGGAGGGAAACTTGGCTAAAGGATGCCGTCACCCAGCTCAGGGATGAAACTTGGGCCCAAGCCAGGAAGATTAGAGGTAAGTCCTCAGAATGCATCTTCCCGAGTGAACCCTTGATTTATTTCTCTAGCTGCGTTGTTCCCGACTGCCCAGTTGTGTCTTGGCTGCAAGGTTGAGTTCTTGACTAATCTGTCGTGCAGCCCTCGAAGCCGAGTTGAAGACTTGAACAGAGAGGGAAGCCCAGCTGAAGGAGGCCAAGGAAGCCAAGGCCGAGCTTGAAAAGGACAAGGCCGACCTGACAAAGGCCAACGCTGAGCTCGAACGGGAAAAGGCCGAGTTAAAAGAGGCCACCATCAAGCTCGGTGAAGAAAAAGCTGGACTGGAGAAGACTGTGGCCGAGTGGGAGGCCGATTACACAAGTAAGTCTCCGTCTCGACAACGATCTTAACCAATCCTTTAATCATTCCATCTACAGCGGTGCCTAACAAGTTTACTTGTCGGTGGACTCGGGCAGACCTCAAAGCTAATGCCCAGGCCCAATATCGGTTTTATACAGAGGAGATAAGGGTTATCAAGGAGTCATGGGAGGCCCTCGTCGGGTCCGTGAAAGGGCTCCTTGATCTGATGGATCCCCGCCCTGTGGGAACCAGCTGCAGCTGTCGGAGGAGGAATCCTCGACGGCGGGAAGTCAGGAGACCCCCCTTTTGAGATTCGGCCAGGGGAGTTGTTCTCAGGTGTACGTGGCGTCAGACGGATCTGTGCTCGGGACGGAACAGAGGGGACCCGAGCTGGAGGTTACAGGGTTCGGACCGTCCGATTCGGGACCGGACTGTCCGAACCGAGGTAACCGCGAGAGAAAGAGAGACAGGAGGCGTTTAGACAGGTTCGGGCCGCCGGAGCGTAATACCCTACTCCTGTTTGTGTGGCTATGTGGGAGAATGTGGTATGCTGTGTTACAAGGTGAGCTCAGCCCGCTTGCCGGCGCTGAGGGAGAAGAACAGTAGGCCGAGAATGAGCTCGGGTGCTGGGAGCTGGGAGTTAGAGGTCCTCAGTTGAGTCTGCCTTTCACCGGTGGCTTGGATCCTCCTTTATAGATTTAGGGGAGTCCACAGTGCTGAGATCGATGAGAGAGCTAGCTACCATTCGCTCGTACGCATGCCGCCGCCTGCCGCGCCGCGCCGGAGGGACGTCCAGTCGCTGCCTGGCTCTGCTACTGCGGTCGGCCGGAGCATGGTCTGCCGCGGGCGGCTGGACCACAGAGAAGTGACAGCGGCTGTCTCCTGGAGATGTTGTCGGGATGCTGTCGGGAGACAGGCGGGGGGCGCCCTGTCACCTCACCGTTAATGCGAATATTTGGGGAGCTGGTTCAGAGCCTGCCGGGGACCGACATGTGGGCCCCGGGCAGGGAGTGAGTCGTTGACACCCAGAGGCAAGGCACGGGCCCGAGGCCAATGAGGCCCCGGGGCCGAGCCGATATAGACGACGCCCCGGGGACGAGCCCGGGGCCGATGGCGATAACGCCCCGGGGACGAGCCCGGGGCCGATGGGGCGATGCCGCCCCGGGGACGAGCCCGGGGCCGGTGGAAAGACGGCCCCCCGGGGATCTGCCGTGGCCGAAGACCCACGCGTCCCCAGGGCATGTGGGACCCCCTGTCCCATTTCGCCGACAGCAGCCGAATCCCCCAAGTGGAGGCGCGTCTTGAGGATGCACCGAGTGCCATGAAGAGGTACTCGGATGAGCATGTCATTGCCGGCGTGGCCCAGACCCTGGCGATAACCAAATCGATCTACCCGAGGGTAGACATTGAAGCCATCGGGGAGGGGTTTGCCAAGGAGACGACACCCGAGGAGGCACTGGAGTTGATAGCCCGAGCGAGGCCGACTGCTGAGATAATCACCTGAGACCTGGGTCTGTAAGAGCAACATATCATGTAGTCGGTATGTATAAACTTTTGTGGAAAACATGTGTAAATATATGCGCAATGCTGCCAAGCTTTGAATTATTGCTCAGTTGTCATTAGCCTTATTCGACTGCGTAGTCTACACCGAGTTAGTCTGTCGGAACTTAATAAAATCGTTCACTGTAAGAAACTGTATTCGGGCGAACGTGACAGTCATAACAAGGCTTCATAACTGGAGTAAGACAGGCTCGTATATTATTTGACAAAACACATATGATACCTGCAGCCCCCGACTCACTACTCGGTTGAAACAAGCGGCGTAGTGAGTCAGACAGGATCTGTACACATGAAAAGATGTAAAACTCAAGTATAGAAAGGACGTAGCTGTTCTATGTTCCATGAGTTGCTGATGAGGGCACTGTCTTCAGTCTTCAGTCGGTAGGCGCCTGGCCACGTGACCTCGGCTATAATGAACGGCCCTTCCCAGATTGGGGATAATTTGTGCCTATCCTTGGTGGTTTGTATTTTCCTTAGAACAAGATCTCTGACCAACAAGGCATGGCCACGGACATTGCGATTGTGGTAGTGATGCAGGCCTTGAAGATACCTTGCCGACTGGATTGTTGCGATATCCCTCGCTTCTTCCAACTGATCTAATTCGACCAATCGGGAATTATTTGAGATGTCTTCTGAGTAAGCCCGAACTCATGGTGAGCCGAACTCTAACTCGGTTGGTAGCATGGCCTCGGAACCATAGACAAGAAAGAAAGGAGATTGCCCTGTTGCCCACTAGCTGTGGTTCTAAGAGACCAGAGAACAAATGGGAGTTCTTGTACCCACCGGCCCGCATACGGTTGTAGTCGGTCAAATATCCTTGTCTTGATGCCCTGTAAGACCATACCGTTGGCTCGTTCAACCTGCCCATTGCTCCGCGGGTGTGCCACAGATGCGTAGCAAATCTTGATGCCGAAGTCGTCACAGAAATCTTGAAACACGCCGCCCGTGAACTGAGTGCCGTTGTTGGTGATGATGCGGTTGGGGACCCCGAATTGGTATAGTATACTCATGATGAAGTCCTTTGCTCGTGCCGCTGTTATGGTTGCAATGGGTTTGGCCTCGATCCACTTAGTGAATTTATCCACTGCAACGAACAAGTGTGTGAACCCTCCTGGCGCTTTCATGAAAGGCCCGACCATGTCAAGCCCTCATACTGCAAAGGGCCAAGAGATTGGTATTTTCTGAAGTTCCTGGGCTGGGAGATTGGTTTGTCTTGCATAGAACTGGCAGCCCTCGCATGTGCGAACGATGTCTTTGGCATCTGTTACTGCTGTGGGCCAGAAAAATCCCTGTCGGTAAGCCTTTCCGACTAACATCCTAGATGCAGCATGGTTGCCACATACGCCCGAGTGGATCGACTGCAGGATTTGCTTGCCCTCCTCGGTGGTGACGCAGCGCATGAGGACACCAGATGCACTTCTGTGGTACAGGTCTTCTCCGACAACTAGGAAACTCTTGCCTCGACGTTTGATTCATTCGGCTTCACTGCGGTCTTCTGGGAGTTCATCGTCAAGAAGGAACTTGAGAACAGGAGTGCGCCAGTCTTGGCATATGTGCAGCGCCTCTTTTGTTGCCGGGTTAGGTTCGCCTCCCGACTGCTCTGGCGCTGGTTTCTTTTTGACTGACGGCTCCATGAGTTGCTCGACAAAGATTCCAGTCGGAACTACTTCTCACTTGGATCCCATGTTGGCCAGCTTGTCTGCAGCATCATTGTATTGCCGTAGAACATGTGTTATCTCTAGCCCGTCGAACTTATTTTCCATCTTGCGGACCTCCTGACAGTATGCCGCCATGGTATCATCGAGACATGTTCAGTCTTTCATTACTTGGTTGACCACGAGTTGGGAGTCTCCACGCACAACCAGTCGACTATTGCCAAGTGATATAGCGATGCGGAGCCCGTGGATAAGTGCCTCGTACTCGGCGACGTTGTGGGAAGCCGGGAAGTGAATTTGTAGAACGTACTTCAGTTTTTCGCCGGTGGGGGACGTCAGTATGACGCCAGCCCCGGCGCCACCGATCCGTAGCGAACCATCGAAGTACATTGTTCAGTATTCTAGCTTCTCTGTTGATGTAGGCAGTTTAACTTTTGTCTACTCGGCCACAAAGTCAGCTAGAGCTTGTGATTTAATTGCTGTACATGGCTAAAAGGTGATGTCGAACGCCATCAACTCGAGCGCCCATTTAGCGATTCGGCTGGTGGCCTCGCGATTATGCAGGATGTCCCCGAGTGGAAACGATGTGACCACCGTGACTTGATGTGCTTAGAAATAGTGCACCAGCTTTCGGACTGTGATGAGTAGGCCGTATAACAGCTTCTGGACCTGCGGATATCTCGTCTTCGAGTTGGCAAGCACCTCGCTGACAAAGTAAACTGGCCGTTGTATTTTCTGGATGTGACCCTGTTTGGATCATTCGACCACTAGCACCGTGCTGACTACCTGAGTGGTTGCCGCCAGATATAGCATTAGTGGTTCTTGGGGCATGGGTGACGCCAACACGGGGGGTGATGTGAGAAATTTCTTGAAGTCTTCGAAGGCTTGCTGGGCTTCAGGAGTCCATTGGAAGTTGTCTGCTTTCTTCAATTGCTTGAAAAAGGGCATACCCCGTTCGCCCAGTTGGGAAATAAACCAGCTGAGTGCCGCCATGCAGCCTGTCAGCTTCTAGACGTCCTTTTGGTTAGTCGGGGGAGCCATGTTTATTATTGCATTGACTTTCTCCGGGTTGGGCTCGATGCCTCGATGCGAGACGACGAAGCCGAGTAGCTTGCCGGATGGCACACCGAAGGCGCACTTTTCCGGGTTCAACTTCATCTTGAATCTTCGAAGATTAAGGAAGGTTTCTTTGGACTTGGTCTTGATCACCACGTCGTCGACGTAGGCTTCCACGTTGCACCCAATCTGAGTATGTAGACACCGCTGAATCGCCCATTGATATGTTGCTCCAGCGTTTTTCAGACCGAACGGCATAGTGATATAGCAGTACGCTCCAAACGGCGTGATAAAAGACGTCTTAAGACAGTCCTCCTCTTTCAAGCTGATTTGATGGTATCCCGAATAGCAGTCGAGAAAGCTGAGAAGGTCACACCCTGCAGTTGAATCAACCACTTGGTCTATTCTTGGTAAACCAAACGGGTCCTTGGGGCACGCTTTGTTGAGATCGGTATAGTCGACGTACATGCGCCATTTACCATTTTTCTTCCGGACCAGGAATGGGTTTGCCAGCCAATCCGGGTGACAGACCTCCTTGATGAACCCGGCTGCGAGAAGCTTGGTTATCTCCTCCCAAATAGCATCTTTACGGTCTTGAGCGAAGCACCACAGCCGTTGCTTGACTGGCTTGGCGTCTATCTTCACGTTGAGGGCATGCTCGATCACCTCCCTTGGTACGCTCGGCATGTCGGACGGTTTCCACGCGAAGATATCCTTGTTGGCTTGGAGGAAGGTGACGAGCGCGTCTTCCTATTTGGGGTCGAGTCCGATCCCGACTAGAGCGGTTGGAGGGGTCGAAAGGGTCCAAGGGGATCTTCTTCGTGTCAAAGTCCGCTGAAATTCCCGACTTCGCCGCTTTTTTGGCCGGAACTGGGTCTTCCTCGACTTCAGTGGTGACGGCTTGCCGAATGCTGTCGCGTCCGACTGCCGCCTCTTGTGATTGAGCCAGCTCGCAGCTCTCCTTGTTGCAGGTAAAGGCTTGCTTGACGTCGCTGCGGAGGGGAGGACTCCTGCTGGCCTTGGCATCTTAAGCACCATGTATGTATAGTGCGGTATCGCCATGAATCTGGCGAGCGCCGGTCATCCGAGTATCGCGTGATACGCAGTCTCGAAGTCGGCGACCTCGAAGCAGATGTTTTCAGTTCGGAAATTATCCCGTGTGCCGAAGGTTACCGGCAAGGTGATCTGCCCGAGTGGTGTTGAAGATAGGCCGGGAATTATACCGTGGAAGGGCGCTGTACTCGGCCAAAGATCTGAACGAGGAATCTTCATCTCATCCAGGTCTTGGCGAAGAGGATATTGAGCACGCTGCCTCCGTCTATTAGAACCTTCTTCAATTTGATGTTCTTTACGACTGGGTCCACGACGAGTGGGTAGCGTCCCGGGTGTGAAACCCGATCTGGTTGATTTTCGCGGGTGAACGTTATTGACGTTTCTGACCAGCGCAGGTATTGGGGGGTATCTATAGTCGAGATTGTGTTGACGTCGTGCGCCGTGAGCTTCTGCTTTTGCTTGGACTCATATGCAGATGGCCCTCCGAAGATATGGTTGAGCTCGGCTTGAGGATCTTGAAAATCGTCAGCCGGACCCTGATCTGGCTTGTCTTTGTCCTTGTCGGCGCCAAATGATGAAGCCTGCTCGGAGGCAAACTTCTTAAGCATGTAGCAGTCCTTAGCGGCGTGTTTGCCTTTGGGGTGGAATGGGCAAGGCCCACTCATGACTTTCTGGTAGTCGTTGTTGCGTTGGGGCCGCGACCGAGTTCGCTCCATGTTGGCCACCTCGTTGTCCGACTTCCGCTTGTGGTTGCCGGATTTATTTTGGGATGGCTCGTTGTCGGCTTTTGCCTTCTGGTCTTTCTGTCGGGACTCCTTCTCGTTGAGGGCCTCTGCGACCGCTTCCGCCGAGTCAGCGTATTTGTTGGCCATGTCAAAAAGAGCCCGGACAGAGGATGGTGGCTTCCGAGTGAATTTCGCGATGAACGGGGCGTCCTTTACTCCTTTGCGGAAGGCAGCGATGACGGCCTCGTCTCTAATCATTGGGATCTTGTTGCGCTTCTCAGAGAATCTCTTGATAAAATCACGTAGAGACTCGTTCTTCTTCTGATGTAGCTGATACAAATCGTGTTCAGAAGATGGTCTCTCATAGGTTCCTTGAAAATTAGCGATGAACCGCTCCCTAAGTTCTCCCCAGGAACCGATCGACTGCCTCGGGAGCCTTGTCAGCCATGTCCTCGCCGAGTCGGCTAGCGTGACTGGGAGGTAGTTAGCCATGGCTTTGTGGTCGCCCGCAGCAGCTCGGACTGCCAGGGTATATACGGTGAGCCAGAACTCGGGATTTGTTTTGCCGTCATACTTTTCAATCCCAGTGGGTTTAAAGCCTCCTGTAGCTCCCAGGTGAAAGCTGGGATGCCTTCGTCTTCATGAGGGCTCGGGCTTCAACCGCGGCGGTTAAACCGCTCGTAATAGAGACCGAAGTGCTCGTTTTCGTCCTCCAGTCGGCGACGCTCGTCCTCATCTCGCTCGTGGCGTCGGGCGTTGATGGTGTGGCGAAGGTCGTGTTGTAGGCGTACTTGGAGATCTTGGTTGGGCCGGTGGTCATACTAGTGATGCTGCCGGTTGTCGTTGTTAGTGTTGCCGAGCATCGTTTGCCTTGACTCCTCGCGTGGCCGACTTGAGCCGGCCGCCCGGTGCCGTGCTGATGTAGATGAATCCGCCACTGGAGATCCCTACCGGTTAGTCGAAACCATTGCAGCTGTGATCATCGCCTTTATTTTGGCAATAGTCGGGGTGGCCTAGTGATCAGGCCTGAGCTAGAGCGTTTCCAGCAGAGTTGCAGCAGCCACGATATTCTGTTGTGGCGTGACAAAGACGTCGTGGTCGCCGACTTTAGTTTGGAGGATCTGCTACTGGGCGGCTCGCCCAGCCTTGCGTAGCCTGTCATTGCAAGCCTCGCGATCAGCCTCCTCTTGTTGCCATAGTCGGCGGGCCTCCTCCTGCTGTTTCTCTTGTAGTCGGCACACCTCCGGTGGTGGCGTTGATGCCATGAAGATCTCGCGGGGCAGAAGGAAGCCTGCCAGACTGGAGTCCGAACTAGCGTTCGAACTGTTATCCGACTTGGAGTCAAACTCCGAGTTGTCTATCGGAGTAAGAACGACTCCGACCTCTCTAGATCCAATCTAAAACGGCGTTTGGCCATGTCCAAACTGAATCGCAAGAGATCAGGTCTGCTGCATGGGATGTAGATCCGCAGTGTCGCCGAATCCGTGCGGAAGATTGACGATCTCTCCCCTTCTTGGCCCAACCCAAGCTGGCTCAAGGCCTAGCACAAGTCGAACGTCGAAGGAAAGAGTTATCTCAATGCTCGGCGAAGTGAAGGATTGCCGCAGTAGGTCGTTGAAGGAGATTGTGGCGTCCTGTGGGCTGACTGGCGCAACGTCGGCTGGTTCCTCGGCCGGCTGGATTGGATCTGCTTCGGCCAAGGTGAGGTTGCCGATCTGGTCGGCAACAAAGTCGAGGCTTCCGAAGGAAATTGTGTCTCCAGGAGAGAACTTGTCGCCGTCGACTCCGCTTGTTGGGTCCATCAAATTTGTTGGTGAAGAAATCGCTAGAGCCCCTACCTGACACGCCAACTGTCGATGTTTTACGCCGGCAATATAACTATAGGGCTACTCGGCAAGAGAAAACTCGATGGATTGTAGAGGAACACAAATGGATTTTATACTGGTTCAGGCCCTCAATGTGAGGTAATACCCTACGTCCAGTTGTGGTGTTATTCTTCTGAGGTATTATGGTGATCGATGATCTTCTGATCTCTTCTACCATCAAGGGGCGCCCTGCCTCCCCTTATATACTAGGGGGTAGGGGTACAGGATAAGGATCCCAACCAGATACGGCCAAGAGATTTCTTTCTTAGAGATAGAAACTTACCCGACTAAAACTATGCTTTTCTTATTGTACAAGGCAAAGTCTGCCAGGTGCTATCTTATCTCTAACTACATGATTCGGCCCATCCTCTATCCGAGTAGCCCATATGTTGGTGGTGAGGTATCCGGGGCCTATGGCCTCCACAACGTTAAGCCGCCAGTCTAGTGTGGGAACCCGAGGGCACCTGTGTGGCGCCCACTGTCACGCCACATGCACTAACATGATAGCTCTATTTGGCCACGTCAGGCGGTCTGGCGTGGCAAAGAGGTTCATTTTGAAAATAGATCTCGTGTGGGTTTTTTTAAAATAAATAATAAAATCCCACACGGCCGCGCACATGCATGTGCTACGAGCAGAACGGGCTGCCTGCATGGTACAGTACCAGCACATAGATGCATTGGAATACAGCAGTAACAGGAAAAGCTAAATGACAAATCGAAGCATATTTAATCATGGACAACCGTACAACTTGTGGTGTTAAATTTGTGTTAACTTCATAGTGCTAGCGAACTGAATATGCTCTTCCACACTAACCGACTTGGCAATTCGGCTCGCGTTCCGGATGCACCCCGCTCCTACCCACGGGGTTCGTGCGCACACGAATGATCTCATCACGGCATCGTCCTTATGACGGCCCCAAGAAAGCCTTTTCTTGTAGAGATAAGCGAGGGATCCCTAATCATCAAACGTGGAATTTTTTTTATTTTTATATTTATTTAATAAAATATTTACAAAACTATATTTTCATTTCAAAAATTTACAAAAATATACACCCACCGCCCTCTGGGAGGGCGATTTGATGACGTGGCTGACGGCCGTTGGCGAGAGGTAGCTGTAAGAAAATTTTCTGTAGATGTCCGTAGAGTACTTATTTGCCCGATTCTGAGAGCGTATGCGAAAGTTATGACTATTTTAAGGTAGGTAACGCACATTACAACAATTCGTACAGTGCGGACCATCCGAACAGGGTGCGGACCGTCCGGACTATATACTGTGAAACAACAATTTGTACAGTCCGGACCGTCCGAACAGGATGCGGACCGTCCGGACTATATACAGTCCGGACCGTCCGTGTAGAGTGCAGACCGTCCGGACAGGCAAGGGCCGGCCATTTTACAGGCGACCCCTCGGCCACACAAAAACCGCCCTCTGAGAGGGCGGCAAGGGGGCTGCCTGTAAAAATCCGACCGGGCGGTTTTTATGTGCCCGGGGGGGCCGTCTGCAAAATGGCTGACGGCCACGTCATCAAATCACCCTCTGGGAGGGCGATTTCAAATAAATCGCCCTCCCAAAGGGCGGTGGGAGTATATTTTTGTAAATTTTTGAAATGAAAATGTAGTTTTGTAAATATTTTATGAAATAAATATAAAAATAAAAAAAATCATCAAACATGCGCGTGGGGCCTTTGCTCTTTTGGTTCACATGCCTGATTTCCTTTCTCCCCTTTCCCTTCTTCCTCCATTCCATTCTCTTCCTCCAGTGATTTGGTGTGGCTAGCACGCGGATTGACTAACCCCCGCGGCCACACCGTCCTAATTCTTTTCATTAAATCTAATAACTCTCTAATTACAATTATTAGTATTTAATAATTTTTAATTATAAAATAATACATAAATAAGTAGAGTTAAAAGTTTTAGGTTTTAGTTAAAATTTTCGAAAATCAAATTAAAAGTTTTCAATTTTAGGCTAAAAATTTCACAATGTGAGTAGATTTTTTAAATTCTTAGTTGATAGTTTTTAAATTTGAGTTGATAGTTTTTAAATTTGAGTTAAAAGTTTCGAAAATTGAATTAAAAATTTTAAAATTAGAGATGAAAGTTTCAAATTAGTGGTATAAAGTTTACTCGATTTTTTTAATATTTTATTTGAATTTAAAAAATTCACTGTATCTGCGTCACTCCATGCGCAAAAATTTGCCCAGTGATTGATCAATAGTACTCTCTCCGTTCTAAAATATAGCAAACTAGTATATCTAAAATCTAGATATTTTGGAACGGAGGGAGTATATTTGAAAGGGAAAGTGTCAGTTTGGTGGGCTGCATGTTAGGAAAATAAACCTGACCGAGATGTGTTCTGGTCAGTGCGTGTGTGTCGCGTGGTATCGAGCTATGTCGTGGAGAATGCGGTGCGTTCGCGTCGGTGAGTCCGAGTCGATTCAGTTTGTTTTGTGCGTGAGAATAGGTGGGAGAAGGGCATGCATGGTGCCGGTTGGCACTGGAGGAGTCCGAGTCGTCCGGAAACGAGCGTGTGGTGCTCGAGACGTTGAAGACTGAATCATACAGATCGTGGCGACCTGGCCGGGCAGGGAGTTCGTGGCTCCGCGAGGTGTGGAGTTCGTTGCTCCGCAGGTGTGCGTCCCCTGGCTGTTAAATAGCCCCTGTACTCTATCGTTTTCTGTACCCCCGTTGCAAGTCCAATAGAAACACAGAGGCGTTCGTCGCCTGGAAAAACTTCTTGCGTTCGGCCGAGGGCGCGGGCGAGTCCCGGGCAAGGGCCCGGGCGCGGATGCGAGGTCCCGGGCGCGAGGCGCAGGCGCGGACTCGGGCGAGGCGCGGGCGCAGGAGCGGACTCGGGTGAGGTCCCAGGCGCGGAAGCAGGCGCGGCCTTCGGTGCGGCGCCAACAATGCATCGAACGGCCTCTTGTAGGAACGAGATCGTCTAACTTCACCTCGATCGACTGCGCCGTGCAGTCACGCCATCTGTGCCGTCGGCTGAGAATCGGACGCCCGTGCGCATTGGCCGTCGGTCCTGCTGCCGCGCTCGTCCGCTATCTGGACCTCGGCCCAAAACCAACTCTGCCGCTCCTCTTTCGCCGCCGATGTTTTCTTTTTTGGCGCGAGTTCCTCCGCTTTTTCCCGCGGTTGCTAGGCGGCGAGGGTGAGGCATCGGCGGCGATCGACTGCTGCTTGTGTTGGTCGCCAGGAGCATGTTCGCAGGTCTGCATCTCTGTCTCTTCACGTGTGTTTAAATTGCATCAATATTCTTCTAATTTGTATATGGATCGGACCGTCCGCTGCTATTCATTAATGTTTCACTGTCGCGGGCGCGGGCGCGGGCACGGTGCAAGGCAAGGCACGAGCGCGGGCCCGGGCACGGGCGCGGGCGCGGGGGCACGGGCGGAAGCCGTGCAGGCCAGCAGCCTGCAGGACAGCGATGGCACAACGCTCGGCGAAGGTCGGCGATGGCGCTGTCCTCGGCGAGGAGACGAAGACGAAGAGGGCGCTGCTCTCGGCGAGGAGACGAAGACGAAGAGGGTGCGGCGCTCGGCGACGGCGACGGCGACGCCCGCACGGCGACGGCGCGGCTCCAATCGATGCGGCGCTCCAGTGGAACCATGGAAGATAGTGGCGGCGATTTTACTATTCATGGGAGCTCTCGACACCGGCAGGACCTGTGTGGGCTATGATGGGCCTTGCCATTTTACAGCCCATCCCACTTTGGCGGAGCTGTCGTTGGATTAGCAGCGTATGGTCCGCATGTGCTAACTGCACGGCGCAGTCGATCGAGGTAAATTCAAAGTTAGACGATCTCGTTCCCTCTTGTAGCCGGCCCAACCCACCAACCCATTTACCTTTGCTCCCGTTCGGCAAAGTCCATGGGTTTAGGGTTCCGGCCGCTGCCGCCGCAGCAACCACCGCACGGGGGAGAGAGAGATAGAGAGCGCGCGAGCTCAAAGATGAGCGGGAGCGCCTTCAACGCGTTCAAGTCGCGGGTGGCGGTGGCGTGGAGCCCCAAGCTGTACATCACGCTGGTGCGTGGCCTCCCCGGAACGCGCCGCCTCCACCGCCGCACTCTCGAGGCCATGCGCCTCCGCTGCTGCCACCGCACCGTCTAGCACCGCGCCACGCCGTCCCTGCTCAGCATGCTCACCCAGGTCAAGCGCCTTGTCGTCGTCGAGACCGAGGAGATGTACGCCGCGCGGAGGCAGGCCGAGGAGGACCGCCGCGCGCCCAGGCCACCGCTCGTCGTCTCCCACCACCCGCCGCCGCGGGGGGCGCACGCCGCGGAGGGCGCTGTGGCGGCACCGGCACAGTAGACCCATGAGGTAACTTCCTGGAGCCTCCGTTTTTATCCCCACATAGTGAATTAATCTGCGTGCTTGGTTCTCCTTGCGCGTTAGCAGTTTGACGTAATGCCCCATAAGAAAGAGTGTACCTTTTGCTTCTGTGCCTGGAAATGTTTATCTGGTTGCGGATGTAACGTACATGTTCCCCACAGTGATTTGTTGTGCTTGCTTCGTTGCTTGCACGTTAGTTGTTTGACGCAATATCCCATAAGAAATTGTGTGATTATACATTGCATCTGTTTGAGCTGGAAATGTTCATCTGATTGTGGATGTATGGCACATATTCCTCTTTTCTAATGGCATGAGATGTAACCTACATGTGATTGTTCTAATTCATGGTACATGTTCGGCGCTCGCCAAAACCTTTTTTTTTTATAATGTGAAAGAAATTCAATGAAATCTCTTGATCTTTAAAATGAAATGGAATGTGTACAGTAGTATTGGCCTAACGAGGCTAAAATCCATTTACTTTGTAAAATAGTAACTATATTTAGATTCAATGTTTTTGTGCATAGCACTCTAAAGAAGATGTCTTGAAATGTTTAGGTCACTAAACAATTGATATTTAACTAACATTTGTGTTTAGTCGTGTCAGTGTTAGTGACCAGGATTGCTCAACTTAGTAAGGTTTCATTTAGAAACAAGCTTTCCGTGACCCTAGTCTGTTCCTTGTGGTATGGTGGATAAGATGTACATAACTGCTAACTTAACATGGGCATTGCCAACTTCAAAATAAGCAGTTGAAATGAATGTTCCCTTTGAAAATCACGAATAATAAGATACACATCACTCCAATATGCTACTTAGAGAGATGTCATTGTGAGATGTTACAATTATCCTACTCCTAATTTTCATACTTTAAAATATGCGACCACATAGACTGTAGAGTTTTCGCAAAATTGCTCACGTCTTATTCATCCCTATCTTTTCCTGATGAATCCCACCCAAGCTGAGTGACCTGAAGACCAGGGGTTGCTTTTGTGGTGTTTATTTTTCTTTCAACTGTCGTTTATGAACTTTGGGACTTTATTGTTAGCATTGATATTTGAGCTGGCTATTTTACCAGAGTTTGTTAAGGCTTTTATTTGTTCATAACGGAAATATATATGCATCATATCCTTCCATCGTTCCATTGTATTTGTAATCGAAACAATCTTAATTAGTGACAACCTGACTTGTATTATTGAAGTATTATGAAATATTTCTCTAAGTGCACTTGATCGTTACGGTTAGTTTGGTTGCAAAATTGCCTCCTTATATTTGCTTTTTTGACTATTTTGTACAGTGGGCATCAGAAGGCATTATTCTTCAATCAAGACTGGCTACTATATGCTTGAGACTATCTTTGCTCTCAATGATGATTTCATTGAACCTATTCTGGTAACTCATTATTTACCAAAGTGATCTCATCAAACTTGTACCTTTGAAGTTCGTAATGTCTTGGCCTTTGTATTCAGTTAAATTGAATAAGTCTTTTTAATATTTTGGAGCCAACTAGTGAGAATCTAGAGAAGTTGGGTTTTTCAGCTTCTGGCTTCTAGTTCATTTTGTGAATTCTACAACTATCTCAGAATTTGGGGACGAATCTGGATTGTTTTGGCGGAGCTTCTGCCAACTAGAGATTCTAGGAGAAACTGCAGCCGGTAGAAGCTTCCCCAAACAGGGCCTATGAATAGTATGCTACATCTCTGGTTGAAAGATCCCAGCTTTCAAAAGGGTTGGAGAAAAAGCTTACCCTAGTTGTCATTTACTGGTGCAGTTTTCACCAGTGAGGAATTTGGTCTGGAGGTGGCAGCTTAATCCTGAATGTGAAATGGATTATAGTGCATCAGATCCCAATATTAGCTTTAAATCAATGAGCTATAGAAATTAGTTGCTATGGTTATTAATGAAAAGAGCAAGAAAATGTTGCTTCACAATAAGCATCATGCTTATCAGTTCCCTTCAATTGCCTCTACTACAGTACTATCACCTTTTGCTTGGATGAGCCTCTGGCTCGGCTCATGGTGTTTCAGTCTGTGAATCACAATTTGGACAGATGCTGCTGCAAAAGTTTTTTAAACAAATAATGCGCAAATATTAGGTTTAGAAATATGCAGTTGCATAGTTGGTGTCTCCGTAGTTTAGAAATATGACGTTGCATAGTTGGTTTCTTCGTGTGTTATATTATCGAGATGTGTCTCTCTTAACCTCTCTTGCCTACGCTCCAGAACTTGTCCCAACTCGATGGAGAGGTAGCTGTAAGAAAATTTTCTGTAGATGTCCGTAGAGTACTTATTTGCCCGATTCCGAGACCGTATGCGAAAGTTATGACTGTTTTAAGGTAGGTAGCGTGCGTTACAACAATTCATACAGTGCGGACTGTCCGAACAGGGTGAGGATGGTCTAGACTATATACTGTGAAACGGCAATTTGTACAGTGCGGACCGTCCGGACTATATACTGTGAAACGGCAATTTGTACAGTACGGACCGTCCTAACAGGGTGCGGACCATCCGGACTATATACAGTCCGGACCGTCCGTGTAGAGTGCGGACCGTCCGGACAGGCAAGGGCCGGCCATTTTGCAGGCGGCCCCCTGGCCACACAAAAACCGCCCTCTGAGAGGGCGGCAAGGGGGCCGCCTGTAAAAATCCGGCCGTCACTGGTGCTGTTTGAGGGCCTTGGAGGAGCTGACGTGGCCGAAGACCCACGCGTCCCCGGAGGCTGTGGGACCCCCAGTCCCGTTTCGCCGACAGTGGCCCCTGGCCCTGTTGCTCGGCCGGGACCGACTCCGAGCAGGAACAGGGCCACGTCTTGAAGAAACGAGAGGACGCGGGGTTCACCTGGTTCGTCATGAGCTGGTGGAGCTTGGCGACTTGCTGCGTAGACTGGATATGTGCCCAGGACCCGGGGGCCTAGGCTGTGAATATGAAATGAATCGGGACGACTTCCCCGGACCCGCACTCGCCAAGGCGATGCTGTCCGGGTAACCGCGCCCTGTCTGGCTGCGAAAATTTTTAGGGAGCCGTGGTGGTTCGCGAGGTGGCACGGAATGCTGTGGCCGAGATCGCTGCAATGGAGGCAGGGTTCCTCGACCGCGGCGAGCACCTCGTGGAGCCGATGACCGACGAATCCGAGGAAGACACCAGTCCCCTTCTGACTCCGCCCGGGGTCCGGTCTGAAGAAAACAGGTAACCTCCCCACGGGACTCCGCGCGTGCTTGTGCTCTGATTTTTACCTGTCTTGTACAAAGAGGAATATTTGTAAATGTATATAATCATATGTATGTTTTTGTACCTTTGCTTATTGTGTTGTCCCGGAGGTTGGTTGTGTTCGGGGCCCTGGGCCCGGAGGTGCGGTGAGCGCCAGCAGCCGCGAACGGCCGTAGCGCCTAAGTCCCCCTTTCCGGGTCCTAGGGCAGCTGCCTGCCCCGGGAGCTCGGTCCCGGGGGCAACGAGCGTGTTAATCGCCCACCCGGGAACTCGGTCCCTGATGACAGCAAGCAACCATGCACGGGTCTTGCGGAACAATTAAGTCCGTAGGTTCGACCCGTTCTGCCGTCCGGATCTGGGGTCCCACCGTGCCCCCGGGCGCCGTTGGCCCAGGGAGCGCAGCGAGCCCGCAGGGGCAGACCGCTCGACCGTGCCTCGGGTCACCCGCCCGCGAAGCACCCAGCGCCTCAGCGCTGGTAGTCGGGGAGGAGCTGGCCAGGCCGGGCACCGCAGCCCGCCCCGGGAATCTAGGCTGGCCCGACGGGGGGTTATGCCCGAGACCCCGGAGCTTCGGCAGTGCCTGTGGTGCGGTCCACAACCCGGCCGTCAGGCCTCGGCGACCGGGGCCGCGCTGGCCGGGCGGGCCCCTGGCCCGCGTCGAGGTTTGGAAAGCCTGCCGGGATTTGGTGTAATCTGCGCACGATGAACTGTGAGAGCATTTGGCTCGTTCCTTTGTCCATTCCATGCTACGAATCGTGGCGTCGACCACCTCCTGAAGGCGTCCTCACGGTCGCGACCGTGCGGAGGAAAGGATTACGCATAAGCATTTCGCCCCTGTTAACACCAAAATTTGGTTCGGTTCAATACCATGTTCGGATAAGGAAAGAAGCGATATCAGCCGTTAGAAGCTAATCCAGAAGAAGCCGGATTCGGGAAGGAATCGTGAAGACCACGACATGGCAGTCAATTACCTTATCTATAAATTAGGTAGTTTTAATACTTTTTAGATAAACCTGATCTCGTGTCCGATCAGGGCTTGTTAGTTTTCCTTTTATAGTTAGGAAACTCCTGTTTCGTGTCCGATCAGGACTGTATCAACTCGGGGTATATATACGTATGCCCGGGTACCATGTAAACGATCTCTCGATCAATCAAATTCGGCGCATCGCCACCCTTTACTAACAGATTCTTGCTTCTCGAGCCGGGCTGCATCGGTTAGGTCCGAACTCCTGCAAGAGGGTAAGTCTCGTTACCCGGACTACCTATAGGCTAGGACTTACTCGGTTAGGTCCGATATTCTAGTCGGTTTATGGTAGTCGGCTTACCACGGTATATTCTGCTCTGTCTACGGCTGCATCAGTTAGGTTTGATCTTATAGGCCGAGTAGATATATCACATCACGTGTGCATAGATCGTATCGGTTTACCGGGAACAGTTTATCATCAGTTTGTGCCGCATCGGTTGGGTCCAACCTACTAAGCTGCAGTGATAAATTGTTCCTGTTAGATCGATGATTTTTGTGCAAGCGTCTTATCGAAATGTATAGCCGGTAAGTTATCTTATACATCACAATTGCATTAGATCTATCGGCTCATCGAGGTTCTTTTATTGTTATTAATCTGTGCTGCATCAATTGAGTTTGAACTACTAGATTGATAATAATAGATTTATCCTTGTCGAGGCGATCGGTGTATATGCGACGTTCTATCGGAGTGCTTAGCCGATAGGTTATCTTTTTATAAAGCCGACTGTATTATCTTTACTATTTTGGTCATCTATATTATCATCGGTTTTCTAGCCGATGCACATGTGTTTCCTCGGCGGTCGGCTGGCTTACTATTCTGCCTATCTATTTTATCATCGGCTTCTAGCCGATGCACATGTTATACTGACAGCTTATCTATTTGTTTATAGCGTTATCGGTTTCCTAGCCGATACACAGGTGCTATCGGCTATCGGCTACGAGGAGCTTATGTCAGTCCGTATCGGCCAATAGCCGATGTGCAATTGCCGCTGGTAGCCGGGCATGAGCAAGGACCTGGGCACGAGACCCGGGCGAGGACAGTTGGGGCCTGGACACGGTTTTATCATCGGCTTACGGCCTATGCTCAAGCATTCCTTCGGAAATCGGCTAGCAGTATTCTTATCGGCCGATCGATTCCCTGAGTTAATATTTTCTCCTTGTCAATTATCGGGTCAAATTGACTGGCACGCCCGCGAACCTCAAGATTTTATGACTTGCACTGGAGCTAAGCAGATCTCCCAGGCCTTCCCGTGTCTCTAGGTGCCGAACCAGATCGTCAACAAGCATTTTTGGCACACCCGGCGGTTTTCGGCGTCAACAGCCCCCTACCTCCGGAAAGAACCGATCCCGAGGCAAGCCAGCGGGGGCACCGGAGCCGCTGGGACCCGGGGCACCACTCAGAGGGGCGCCACCACGGTCCCGTAGGCTCGACAACGCCCCGGGTCTAGCACATCGGGATACGATAGCTCGTTGGTAGGGAACTGATGATAATGCACAAACCCCAACCGCCGCACGGGCGCGGCCCGAATATGCCCCCAAGGGATGAGACATCCACGAGCGCAACACACAGAAAAAGACGAAAGGGATGACACCGGGAAGGATATCAAAAATGTTGTTTATATGAAAGCGTATACACATGGGGGCCCCGGCCAGCGCTAAGATTTGGAGAAATCCGGGGCTAGCCCAGGCACACCGCAACTTACAGGATGTAATTTACAGACGAAATTTGCGAAGACCTCCCAGGCTTACCGAGGCCGGCCGGGAGACACCGATCACCAGGAAGGGGCCTTCCCACGGGGGGAAGGTTTATTCTTTCCGGCACGTGTGAGGACACGACGGAGGGCTATGTCCCCGACCTGGAGTGATCAGGCCCGCACCTTACGCTGATGGTAGCGCTTAAGGCTGTGCTGGTTACGACCGACACGGAGCGAAGCGCGCTGCTGTCGGTGACGATTCGACGCGATATAGCGTTGCGGAGTACCTCGCGGACGAAGTACTCCGGCTTTTGTTGCGTGCTCCCCGATCCCAGCCGGACGGGGGCCGGTGGCCCGGGCTCAACTCCCCTGGGAGGGAGCGAGCTCTCGCGGCCGGGAGTAGATGTGGGCCCAGGCCCGGGGGCCCCGGCTGGAATGTGGTTTGATATGTGCCGGGACTCGCCCTCGCCGGGGCGAGGCTGTCCGGGTTATCGCTCCCTGTTGAGATTGTCCCGGGCGCCGCATTCCTAGGCCCGCACTCGCCTTGGCGAGGCTGCCCTGGTTCGGGCTCCGCGGTGTCGGGCCCTGAAGGCGGATCCCGGGCCACGTGCTTATCGGTCAAGGGGCCCCTGGACCCGAGGGCCTGACTGGAATATGGTTTGATATGTGCCGGGATCCGGGGGCCCGGGCTTGAATATGTATCGGGACGACTTCCCCGGTCTCGCCCTCGCCGGGGCGAGGCTGTCCGGGTTATCACTCCCTGTTGAGATTGTCCTAGGCGCCGCGTTCCTAGGCCCGCACTCGCCTTGGTGAGGCTGCCCTGGTTCGAGCTTCGCGGTGTCGGGCCCCGAAGGCGGATCCCGGGCCACGCGCTTATAGGTCAAGGGGCCCCTGGACTCGGGGGCCTGACTGGAATATGGTTTGATATGTGTCGGGATCCGGGGGCCCGGGCTTGAATATGTATCGGGACGACTTCCCCGGACTCGCCCTCGCCGGGGCAAGGCTGTCCGGGTTATCGCTCCCAGTCCGGGTGCCGCGTCCCTAGGCCCGCACTCGCCTTGGCGAGGCTGCCCTGGTTCGGGCTCCCCAGAATCGGGCCCGGGAGGCAGGTCCCAGGCGGCGTGTTTGTCGAGCAAGGGGCGCTCGACGACGAGCGCCGCGCTCGCCACTTGTGGGGTTACCGCTGGGCTCGGCGCCGCGGCCAGCAACCGGGGATGATGGCTTGAAGCCAGGGGAGGCCAGACCGCGTCTGCGCGGGGGGTGTTTCTGGACTCTCGAGAGGTTGTTCCGTGATCGGGAGCGGGATCAGGGACCGTTGATCGGCCTGACCGTTGCCCCAAATCGGACCGGCCCGCCTAAGGAGGGACCGTCGAAATCCGACGATCGGACGCCTGCCTAGGGACCGGACCGTCCGAATCCGGGACGATTTCGGACCGTCCGAATCACCTCGATGCGGGCGTGGCCTGCTCTTGCTTGCCGAAACTTCTTGAAATAATAGAACCAAGTTCTGGATGGCACGCACTCCGTGAGGTCGTGCGAGTCCGCTCGTGGGGAAGGTTGACCACTTCCGGGTTGCCTGGCGGAGGCGGCGCAGTGCGGGCCCTTTGCCGTTGCGCTGCTGTCGTCCCACGGGACGCCGGGCCCTGGGGGCGCCCCCAAAGCTAAGGCAAATAACAAATAAACAAAAAAACGGGCTTTCTTGTGGCCGTGTCCTTCGGCCGCTTCCTCCTGTTCCCGACGCACGCGGAGCAGAGGATCGCCGTCCTCTTCAGGGCCCTCGTCAGGGGCTCCGGCGGGTTTGTTCCACGCCCGGCCTCTCTTGCGGGGCAGAGGTCGGGAGGCGAGGACGCTCAGCCGTGGTCTGGACGTCGTGCGGTGCCCAGCTTTCTCGAGCCATGCGCTGTTGTCGCGCTACCGAGCGAAAGCGTGGATGACCGCGTGAGGACGATGTGGGGGATAGTGGTTACGGACTGCTGAAGCGCTGCAGACCTGCCTGAGCGACTCGTTCCTGCCCTGACGCAGGGCGTGGAGGTCCGCTTGGTCCAGGCGCGGCGGGGAAAGTGCCTAGAAGTTCGCCACGAACTGGCGGCAGAGGTCCTACCAGAGTAGACCTGCACCTCGGGGAGGTTCATCACCTCAGGAAGCACCTGGGCCTTGAGGGCGACAGGGGAAGTAGTTCGCCATCACCTTCTCATTGCCGCGGCTGCACTTGCGATGGCGGTGGTGGTATATTGCAGGAATCCGTGGGGTCGACGGAGCCATCATAACTTCTCCGGCAAGCTGGCCTGACTTGGCGGCCGGCGCACTGCCGGAGGCCTAGGGAGAGCGCAGGTCAACCCGAGCGTGTTGAATGGGCTCAGGTGACGCGGACACCGGTTTGTTTCCCCGCTGGTGGGCTTGGAGCTGGAGGCCTGGGCTCGGACGCGGAGGCATTCCGCGCGCCGTCGCGCTGTCGGCTCCATGTGACCGGGCATCTCGTGGACCTGCATCCGGTGCGGTACGGCGGTCGCCATGGCCATTCTTGCCGGAGGCGTGGCGGCGAGGCGCCGCGCTCAGGGCTTGGTTCGCTCTCGGGCGGGGGGCCGGCCGCGTAGACGTCACGTGGTCGGGCACTCCAGCCTGCGCTGCTGTCGGCAGCGACGTGGGAGGCCGCGCCACCAGGTCGGTACTTCGTTAAGCAGCACCGGCTCCGGACTCGTCCCCCGGTAAATGGCCGGGGGTGGCGCAGGAGGGGCTTCTGCGCCAGGGGGCTCCCTGCGATGATGCTGGCAGTAAGTCGAGATGTCGCGCGGCGTGGACGGCGGTCCGTCGCGCCTCCATGAATGAGGCCGCGGAAGACCGGCGGGCACTTGCCGGCTCGCTCCGCAAGGGACGGGCCGAGGCGCACATCTAGGATGCAAGGGGTGAAGCTCGGCCGCCGGGCTCAGCGCTGCGCCCCCCAGGAAGAAGGGGAGCAGTGGCGGGCCCGCCACCAGCTTTAACATCGCCGCGGGGTGAAACCGCCCCGCACCATCGTTGGAGTCCGCGGATGATGACCTCCTGTCATGGACCGTGCCTGGCGTTGGGGATGCCGGCGTGCCGCCGGAAGAGAAATCCCCCTATACCGGCTCGCAGGCCACGCTGTCGGAGGATGGAACTCCAACTGCGGGAGTCTGGAGACCCCCTTTTGAGGTTCGGCCAGGGACGTTTTTCTTATGAGTGCGGCGTTTCAGGGAGGAGTGGATCGTATGGATGTTGGCACAGCAACGCGAACGGAGGATTAGACAGGTTCGGGCCGCACGGAAGGACGTAATGATCCAATACAGCTTCCTTACTACCTGGGGTTATGTAGTGGTAATTCGCTCACTCCCAAGTGCGCCGGGGAAAAGGGAGACTATGAATGATGGGTCTTACGTGTTCTACAAGTGTTCTCCCTCTTCCAGGCTGCTGCCTCGGGTCGTCGGATGCGCAGCCCTCAGCAGAGCGGTCAGTTCCCCGGTGACCGGCCCGGATATGAGCTCAAACAAAAAAAAAAGACAAAAAACAAAATAGACTCTCAGAAAGAACCAATCTCCTGCACAGTACTACGCCGCCAGCGAGGAAGAAGGAGAAGACCTGGTCAAGGAAGAGAGCCCGGGGTCAGGACGTCAACTTAAGCTGGGTCTTTGTTTGATTGGCATGGCTCCTCCTTTACTTGCATAGGGAGTCCACTGACGATTAATTAGCTCGGGCGTGAGGAGGAGAGATGTCCGCCTTTGAGCGGACGCTCCTCTCGCTGTCACAGCCCTTCGTCTGCCACGTTCGGCGC